>JAQGAT010001312.1:0-15544 GCA_034687845.1 Pantelozetes paolii
GGGTAACAATATCTTTTATCCCCTTATCCCTTACCTTTCCCGTAATCTAGTCTTTACCCAGGTAGAGATTAGTTACAATATTAATTCAATAGTAAAACTTAAATTCAATTTTTGTTACAATAACGCAAACATTGAGTCAATTGTATTGAGAAATCAATAAATCCTTTGTATAACTAATTGAGAGAGAAATTCAGAGAAAATTAGATTTTGACTCAAATTTATGTGATTTTTGTTTTGATTTAATATCCAATCGATTGGTAATCAAATCAAACCAAAAGAAAACACCAAATAATTGATGAAAGAAAACATAAACAACAAAATCGTTGAGTTATGTCATCCGTCATACAAAACTCAGTTTCCGATACAAAGTCAATGAAATATAAGTTTTGCTGATTTCTCGCAAATATTTTGCAAAAACAATGAAAAAATATGAAAACTTTGTGATAATCTTAAAGAAGTGATGAAATTGTTGTAAAGAAATGTTTCTTTCATTTCAATGATCTATTATTGAGAGCATTGGAGACGAAAAACAAGTCTTTGATAAAAAGAGCTGATATTTGAAAGTTTATTTGAATTGAAAGACAATTCAAAAATATCGGCAAAAAAATTATAGAGATTTTAATCTGAAAGTAAAGCCAGAAATGCATTTTGTGCTGAGTTTTAGACTAAAGTTTTCACTCAACTATTGACAGAAAGAAAAATAAGTATTTTTGAGACCTTTAGAGACTTAACGGCAATCAATTGTAAAAAAGGATTTTTTGATATTTTTCTTCCCTTACACTGAATCCTCGCACAAAAAACTTTAGATATAGTTTGCGTTTGATTTGATTTACAGATAAAGAAATAGTGAAAACTTGACTTTTAGTTTGAAATAAAATGTTAAGACTTTTTTTGTATAAATTTATATTAAACTCAATTTCAAAATGTTTTGAATAATAATAAATACCTTTCGGTTAAAATCAGTGCAAAATGAAAACTGTTTCACAGATATTGAATGCAAAAAATAAAATCAAATTCAGTGAATGTTTACTCAAAAATAAGTTATATATAAAGAAAAGAAAAATTCAAGTCTTAATCAAAATTCTTTTGTGACTCTAAGGGCTGTCAAAGGCATTGGGGAATAGCATTCCCACACAATTTGCTACATACGGAAAATGACCAGCTCTACATTGTCAGGGCCAGTTTGTTATTTTCATTTGAATGGCTAATAAAGTTATCATATTTTCCTTATATTTAAAACTTGTTTTTATAAAAACTTTGTGTCTATTTTTATTCAATCAAACAATTCATTCATTAATAAAAAAAATGTTTTTTGATTCACATCCAAAACATTCACTCATTTTTGTCATTATTTTAATTAATATAAAAAACATTTTTTCAATTACTCACCAAAAATATAAAACCAATTTTGAAACACAATTGGATTTTAACAATAAAACAATGAATTAATGTTTTAATTAAATATTTATTTTTGTTATTAAAGACTTCAATAATTTTTAGGAAACTTTTGTTAATAACAAACAAACTCTCAATAACTTTAAAAATTAGTTATAGTTTTGTTGATTTGATTTCAAATTGAATTCAAAGCATTTGAAAACTTTTATAAGCCTTTAAATTATAATAAAGTTATTTATGTCTGTTATGAACAGTGAATGTATGTTTGGCCACAAACCCGAGTAATGCAAGAATCGGAACAATTTTGGTTCAGCGCTAATACATTGGGACTAAAAAAGCGCCTGCGCTTAGGGTTGGGCACAAAGTATCCGATTATTTCACAGAATTGTCAATAATTTTCAAGAAATTTGATTCAATGGTCGGACAAGAGATCGCAGCAGACATTCAATGGTCCATAAAATATCATAAAAATTATTTTATTTAATAAATCATTTATAAAATTAAATACACAATATCTTACAAATGTATATTGTTCAATTCTTAAATAAATTAAATTCTCTAGATAATATTTTAATATGGATTTATGCAAAAGAAGATTATGTTATATAAAGACTACTTTCAAATATAAAATACGGAAAGATTTAAAGTTTTTTTTATTTTCACATTTTATCCAAACATTAAGTAATAAAAAGCTAAACAACAAACAAATTCTCAAAAATTATTTGTTTCTAAATATTTAATTGAAATGAAAAGACATTGAAAAGCAATCAATAAATTGAAAGCAATTTAAAAGCGATTGAATGTCTGCTGCGATCTCTTGTCCGACCATTGAATCAAAATTCTTGAAAATATTGACAATTCTGTGAAATAATCGGATATTTTGTGCCCAACCCTAAGCGCAGGCGCTTTTTCAGTCCCAATGTATTAGCGCTGAACCAAAATTGTTCCGATTCTTGCATTACTCGGGTTTGTGGCCAAACATCCATTCACTGTTCATAACAGGTATTATTATAAAGAGTTTTTATCTATATTTCAATTCATCTAAAAGTTTTTAAATGAGATAAAACTTTGAATAAGTTGTCAAACGATTGACTTTTTGAATAAAAATCATTTAATTTGTTTGAAAAAACGTTTTTAAATTCAAGTTGTGGTGAATATTCAGAGACAAAAAACTATTGATTATATTCTTTGGACTATTATTTCATAACTTTTTTGTGCCATTGCTTACAATTAAAACTTATTTCACCCTTTGGTGAGTATTATATGAATTACTTATAATGTAATCATTTATGAGTTATCTATTGCTAATCATATTATAATAGCTTTCATTCAATTGAAAGATTATTTTTATATAAAGAAAGAAAGTAAATATTGAATGAGTTTTGTCAGATAAATTAGATTTTATCATAAATATTCACCCACATCATTCCAGACAATTCACATCATTCAATGATAACATTTAGGATTTCATATTTTATTATCAATTTTTATCATTCAATCATTTCGGACCTATATTTTGTACAAAACTTAAGATTAATTTTTCTCAACCCATAGCAAATCACATATGAATTAAATCTAAGTATAGTTTTTTGTATAAATATTATTTGAATGTAAGTCTTGCGGTTAATCACAAAATCGTGAGTTGGAAACCCGCTTCACAACAATTTCATTGATTTTTTTTGTATATTTAATACAAAATTGAATTTAATATTTATTTTCATTAAATAATTATTGAAATACTTTGTTATTTAACTCCAAAACAATGTCTAAATGTTTGACTAATTTCTCAAATGTTTTAAATGCTTTTAGTTTGCAATTCCTTTGAGATTTTTAATGGTTCAGGAGTTTTGTGCTCAAACACAACACCTGTTTGACTATTTTTTCATAAAAATACCATTTGCTAACAAATTAGTGGACATTTAAGAGAAAGTGAATTAAATTTATAATTAAAATTGTGATTAAATTAAAAGTTGATTAAAATCTGAATTCATATCAAACATAAATGTTTTGCTGAAAAGTTTAGATTACTTTATGATAGAGTATATTAAATGAAGTCTTAAGTTATTCAATGTTTTATGTCTTTAATAAAACTTATAAAATATATGAAAAAATGTAAAAATAGATAAAAAATAAATGAAAAATATATTAATTTTCATTTTGTCTAAAGATTTGACAAAATATTTGTCAATTTATAAATTAATTTTCAGAAATAAATTGCATTTTTAATGATATGTATATAAAGTATAATTCAGACATAATATTACGTCAATTTTGATCCATATTTACGATAATATACTGAAAACAGAAATATATATAAAAATATTATATTTTTTGCATTTGTGTCATCGGTTTGCTATCGACTTATGAGTATTTTATAAAATAAGAAACATCGCTAACAAAAGATCATTAGTTGACAATGCATTTGCAAACAATTGGTGAACAACTACTGTATAACTGCTGTATGACTGTTGTATGCATAACATGACTCACATTACCCTCAATTCAATAAAAATATTATAATATTTGTCTGTATTTTCTCAATACTTATCGCACGGAAAATATTTTCTTCAAATAAGAAACGAAATAATAATATAATAATACTTTCTATTATTCTTTGCGACCATTCCTTCAGTCCTTATATCTATTGTTTTGGACCATCAATCAGACACTGTATGATCTGTTTGGACATTAACTACATTATGCATACTTAACAAAGACATCCCACAGAAAACAACTAATATTTTACTTGTGGTCAACCATTAATAGTGATGAATAGCATTGGTTTGCGTTTAGGTTTAGTCCATATCTTATCGTTTCATATCATTTCAAATAAACTTATTGTTGATAAAAGTGTTCATTAAATAAAAATATATTAAAATAAGAGACTGAATGACAAAACATTAAACGATTATTAGTGAACACAGACTATACAAAGTAAAAGTAAATCTAATAAAGTATGCATTGAATGGTCGGTCAAAGAGGAAAAAATCTGTCCCTTTGTATGAAATGTTAGGCATTGTTATGCATGAAAACATATACAGAACACTCTATTACTAATAATACTCCTAATTATTATCAGATTCTTCTCTAATGAGTATTTCATATGTATTTCATATTCCTATCTATGAGTTCACTCTAATATCTAATGTATAAATAATAGTATCATTGATAGTATCCACACAATAGGGTTGATCTTAATTTAGCTACCGATGCGCCCAAATTGCAAATTATATTACCATTTGCTAACTTGTTAGACATTGTTAGATATTATTACCCTTTAATTGAGTTAAAAATCATTTTTTCATTTTTCTTTTGTCTTCAATTAAATTAAAAGTAATTTTCACTCAATTTGTTTGCTTAAGGAATATAAATATTGTTTTGAAAGCAATACCAACTCATCTCACGTTAAAGTCTGTTCAGGGGTTTAGTTATGTAAATAACATTTATTAATAGCTGTTTACGTCTGTTATATCCGGTATAATATCAAAATATTGAAAGTATTTTATATCATAAAAATCGTTGGATGTGTCCATAAGATTGATATCTACTGTCGGTCTTATAATTGATTTTTATCTCTCGTTTTTCGCATTATTTTAGTTTTGCTTTTATTTTATTTTGTTATCAAACGACCAGTAAATAGGCGTCCATTTGGTAATACATGACTTGTGCACTGAGTTTGACTGGTTTTGTGTTGAAGAGAGATAAACAATTCAATGCTAATGAGTATTGTTTTGATAAAACCAAAAATTATATCATTTTTTGTTTGTCTATTGATTTACAGAGCGTTGAATCGATTTTTACTTTTCTTTGGCTTTAATATTGACTTTATTCTCATTTTTGTCTTTAAGACAACACTTAAGCCCTTTTGCAATGATTTAAGCGCTTTATGTCTTATCATTACTGTTATTATTGTGTGTTGTGTTGTCTCACCTGATAATAAAGATCTATGATTTCAATTCTGGTCCAACTATTGACACATTTTTGTCTTAACATTAGAGATAATATTATATGTATTTGTGATCAAACAAAACCGTTGCCAACACTCAGTAAAAGACATGCCTTTTATTGAATTAGGGATTGGAGTAACGGCTGAATCGCTTTAATCTCATTAATATTGCGTGATATTAGACAAGAGTGCACTAAATGAAAAGGGTTTGGGATGTATAGCACTACTCCTTCCGGTTATTATTCTAATCAGTGTTGTTTAGAAAGCATTGAAATATGTCCACAAATATAATGGTATAATATATGCGTTAATTTGTGCCAAACATTGGATTCATGTCTTGTTTCAGACTTTAATTTATTTATTTGTCAATTAGTTGTTTCACTCATAGATCTCATGTGTTATATATTTGAGGGGAACGGCTGTAACAAACCTCTCGATTCATTGGCCACTAATAGTTTGAACGTAAATATTGTGTGAATTGACGACTGCATACAAATTCATCATTTGATGGCTTAGGTCTACCAGTGCTGAGACAAGAATTGGGTCAAGTAATGAGTTGGGCCTCAAATCCATTACATTTATTACATTTTTCAGTTTCAATGACTGATTGAATGAAATTTCAATTCATTTTTTTCAAATGAAAAACATCTGAATTGAACTAAACTTAAGGCTATTTTAAAGTTTAAAACTCTTTATTCATTGAATAATTTTAAAGTGAAATGTTGTGTAAACGACTGTCAAGGGATAGATTTGACCCAAAACTTGATCATCAAATTCAGGGTTTGAATCAATTATTTAGAAAAATATTTAACACTTTTTTCAATTCAGAAAAACCCCTTTTTATCCTAAAATTGAGTCAATCTTTTGATGCCTTTTAAGTTAACTTTTCAAACATTTTTGACATTCAAAAAGACTTAAGGGTTAAGTGAATCAAGTTTTATATCTAATGTCAAAACTGCGACAAATTGTCCCAAATTATAGTCTGAATCGCTTACTGTCTGTCTGTCTCTATGTCTGTCTGTGAAAACATTTTAAGTGTAAAAATTGAAGACATTTTAGTTTCAGTCGATTGAATGCATTGAACTTTATTTACATTTAGTTAACATCAACACTGGTTTTAGCACTGGATTAACACAAATCAATATTTTAATTAATTCACAACTTTTACAGTGTTTTGACAAAAGGATTTCGGGTTTGTTTACGTATAATTAGTTAGTGATCAACATTGAGTGACCTTTCATACACTTGAATCACAAAATAATTATAACTATTGAATGAAATATTGTGCAAAAAATATCTCATATTTTTCTATTGAAATATGAAAACTGAATGCAAACTCTCGAAAGACTACTTCACTGCAAAACATTCATAATTATTGACAACTTTTTGATTGTGTTTACGAAAGCGAAAAACATTTCTCTCATTGAATCGATTCATGAATTAATTAGAAATATTAAATCTGATTAATATATTATATATTTTTATCTTTTATTTATATTTAATTATCACAAAAAGCATCTATGTCTCCCTATCCGATCGATAACGTTTGCTCTACTATACTATATCTAATAGATCTAGTACAACTAATTTAATCAATAGTATAAGTTATCAAGGTTTTATTAATCAAATAAGTTGTTTTTGAAAGACAGGGAAAAATATAATTTAATTGTTATTAGTTTTAAAAACATTTTAATTATAATAATTTGTTTTTACACACAATTTATGTGTTTTTTCTCTCAAACCCTTAAATTTGTTTTTTATATGACTTTACTATTAATTGTTTTTATTATTTCTTTGAGATATTATTATATGAATTATTATTTTAACATAAAGTATATGTAATTTATATGAAAATAATTGTCTTTACTTTTCTTTGACTTAATTTTTTAAAACTATTTTTGACAACAAATGAGACGAAAATAATTACTTATTTATATTTATTAATCTTCATTAATAAATATCATCAAATAGTACCAAATAATATTATCATGGTAAATTATATAATTTAAATTCAACCCACCATTTATGGTTTAATTTATATAAATTCAATATTAGCCGCAATTATCATAAATAGAGCAAGAATATATTATAAGAAAGAAAATTTCAAATCATAATAAATAACAAAAGTTTTGAAAATATGTTTATTTTTTAGTAAATTTAAAAGTAATTGAATTTTAATCTCAATTTTAATCAATTATTTAATTATTGAATAATTGAATCAAAGATATGATAATTAAATAACATTTAATGTTTGTGTGTTTAAGTCTGAGAATACAGGGAAAGACTAATTAAAGAGTATAACAAAAGTATAATTGTTTTGCGAAATAGATTGAAACAAAGGGAATGAAGGGAACGGAGGGAACGACACATCGTTTCTATTACAGCCGATCCGATAAATAAATCTTTATTTAATAAAAATTATAGTCAAAGCGTCACTTAATGTCGATCTTATAGTCAATTAGGTATAAGTTTGGACCCAATATAAGGAAACTAAGCCTAAAGTCTATGCAATGTTAGGAAAATCCGGTGTTTTATTCAATCATTGTTTTAACCAATGGTTTAATTATTAGTTTTGAGAAAATGTTAATACATTTACAATTTTTATTCGCAAAACGTGATCAAACAATAAATATTTTAATAATGAAATTGTAATAAATTTTGTTTCAATTTTGTTTAACTTTTATTAAAAACACTGAATAATAATATTTTTTGTGATTATTATTGAATTATTTAATGTATAATTAATTTAAGACATAACATAATGATTGAAATTATATCTCAATTGTGATTATATTCTTGTTTTCACAGATTTAAGCCCAAAATCAAGACATGGATTCAATATTTAATAAGAGTTATAGCAATAAGTGATAATTGATTTTTGACATTCAGGCCATCAATTGGTTTGACATCAGAGGTAAGCAATTAATATAAGTTGATTTGATTTGATTTGTATTAAATGAATAAATTGACATGTCTTACATGTAATTCATAATAAATCAAAGAGCGATTATAACCCTGATAAAGTTACATGAGTTATGCAATATATGTAATAACTGTGCAATAGGCGACCAATTTTGACACAACAGTGTTACATAACTCCCATGTTTTGATTGTCGGAAACCCAAAGCGAATAAATATTTTGTTCATTTCATATGATTTTTAGAGCAAAAGATAACTTAAATTTTCTTCTCTTATCTAACATTTGTTTTTGTCGATCCAGTGATCACTTGAATACATCCCATCCATGAACTCATACAGTAGTATATAATGAATACATTTTGTAGACAATGTTTGCTATGTTTGCAATACTTTACTTAACTTTCACCGGAAAAATATTTTACTCTTTTTTTTGCTATCATTTTATGGTTTGGTATTCATTGCATCAAAAAGATTGTGATTTATATTAATATTTGTTTGAATTTATATTTTTTGCTTCAAAAACATTGTTTGTCTAATACATTGAGATTTGCTTTATATTTGATTATTTGAAAACATTTTTATTTTGTCTAAAATTATATATATTTTTTCAATTTTCTAAATAGACTTCAAATATAAAATACAAAAATATATTTTTTCACTAAAATTGGTTTTAAGGATAATCCAAGTTTGTCCGCAGAAAAGGTTGAATTGAAAAGACGACATAAAATGTCAAAGGTATAATTAAAATGTAATTAAGGAAAAGTCTTTTATATCTGAAAATATTGTTTGTTTTTATATGTATTAATATTTCTTAATAAAAGTATAATATTTTTATAAAACAACACTAAAATATGAATATATTTTTCAACCATTAAATTACTTCAAATGTTTTTTACACTCATTTATCAAATATTGTTTGACATTTGGGATAATATTGTTCGCCATTTGTTTGGTTTATACTTTGCAGGACTTAATCCAATACTTATTCAATTTGACTGAACATTCAAACCATAACATAAAGTCTAGTCTTCAATAAAATCTGAATTTATTTTTTATAAGAACAAAGATTTTCAAAAGACATGCAAAGGATTTGTAGTTTTTTAAGAAAAGTAAAGTAAAGTAAAGTATTTTTTTTCTTTCTTCAGCAAAGTATAAGTCGATTGAAATCGGATTTTGAATTTGAATTTCATCGGAAGTTAATGACCAGAAACTAAAGTAAAATATTTTTATTTTATATTATATCTCAAATACATAGGAATTGGCCTTAAATTTAGGTTCAATCCACTATTAAAACAAAAAATACATGAATTCATTGAAACAAAAGATAATGATATAAATAAAGGATATCATAATTCATAAGAGTTTTTTATTTTGATAATAGATTACATGAAAAAAGAGTTTACTTTTTTATAAAAAATAAATTTAAATTATTTCATAAATAAATGTCATATTTATCTCATTTTCGGTCAAATTTTATTATATTTTTCATTAAAACTGTTTATCAAATATTATATGAATTGCTAACAATCTGTTTGAGGACTGGTATACTGTACTGAAAATACCTATTTTAATGAATATTAAATATATGTTAATTCACTTTTGATATTAAGTCGAGTGAAAAAAAATGGAAACATTAATACGTTTTTCACTACTTTTTGCGTACATTTTCAGTGCAAAAGGGATTTTGATATTACATTTGAATAAATTATTTTTCACTTTTTCTGGCATTAGTTTGAAGTGAGAGCTCAGATAAGGAAAGGAAGGTTTGAATAATACTATAGAAGAGGCAATACATCACAAAAAATATACAATTTTTATACTATAATACTCTTTCACTATATTATATATTGAGTCAAAATTCATTCACTCTTTTGGTATAGCAGTAGAGACACTACTGAAGTATCGTTTGAATCAGACATCCCTGTGCTCACTGTTGTTACAACTACAGTAGTTATGGCCTCAAAGTGAAGACTAATGAAGTGTTACTTTTTATAGCAATCAAATGAAATTTCTATAATATTTTTCTATACCAGTGCTTCACAAATGGTTTGTACAAAACTCAATGTCATCTCAAAACACAATATAAAAGGCGATAAAAATTATAATAAAATTAAATTTTGAATTAAATTAAATAATCTCTACTCAAGTCTCTATGCATTGAAAGTAGTAATCTGTACTCCCAGTGCACTCTACCAGTGCTCTGGTTTCGATTATTTTGTAATTTGTTTGCAACAAAAATTTCTATTCAATTCAACAATCATTCAAAAGCTGTGAATTCATAAAACAATAGGATTTATGAATAATTCATGATTTGGTTTAATATAACATTTTTTATGCAATTATAATAATATATAAAATAATGTGTTTTAAAGCTTATATGCTATAAATGTTGTCATTTTTTGCCCCTAAGAATAAAATTAGGGGAAAATGAACATTAAGTTTATATCTTTTACTATAAAGAGCTTTTGCATTGTTTTGCTATTGATTTGTGAAAACAAGAAAAAGAGAGTAAAACTGGCTTTCAATCCATCAATCGATTCAATGATGTTGTGCTCCCTTTTTGCAGACAATTATCCGTTTCCTATCAAACAATCCTTTCAAATGTTCCGCAATTTAATCATTAATTACATAAAATTACTAAATATTTTCTTTTAACAACAATTTAGTAATAAATTAATAATTAAGTAAAATATCATTTGCTTTACAAATAATTTATTGAAAATTACTTCCCGTTTTTGGTTTAAATTTTTCATTTGAATCAATGTTTAAGTCTTTTTAAAATCAATTGTGAATTTAATATTAAAGAAACCCCTCTTTTGAGAGTTAATGTCAAACATACAAATAGTTTTGTATTGATTCATATACTTTTGAAATTAAATTTTGTTTTGATATAAAAAAAACTTTAAAAATAAAATTTGATTTATTTTTGAGTTCAATATAACAATTCTTTTCTTATATTAAACTCAATTTTGAAGAAAAATTAATTTTATTTATTTATAATCAGGGTTTGAATGAAAGTATTGTTTGTCTGTTATGGGAATAAGTTTCAAGTCTTCAGTAATTTCTTTAATATTTATATTCAGAAAATGTTTATAATATTTTTCAAAATAATCTCGGTCTCAGAAAATGAAGGATTATTTAAGACACATGGCTTAACTCAGGATCTGATTTGTGTTGAAATTTTGTGTTCAATTAATTTAAAATAAAACCAATGTTTGTGTTTTTACTTTAAATTTTGAATTCAAATAATTTCAATCATTTATATAATATTTGATTAAAATTTGTGAATAACTGTAAAAAAAATTAGATTTCATTTGAAACAAACTTTTTTAAAGAGAAAGACTAAACCTTTCTCTACTATAACACTCCTTTCCTCCCAATCACTCACCTAATGAAGAGGATTAAGAAAAATCTCAATTAAATAGAAAGGTTAAGTGAAAAATGGACTAGAAATAGACCAAGCACCAAAATTGTTATTAACTTCAACGGATGCTCTACACCTCTAACCACATCTGAATTCAATCATTATTTTTGTAGAACTAAATGATTATTATTATTATTATTGGCATTTGATTTGTTGCTAACAAGTATTGATGGGTTTAAGCACTGGTTATAGGGTTTGGTATGTTATAAACGTAATAATATATTCACAAACGTGTGGCACAAATCGATTTTTCTCTATAAATAATTATCAAAATCATATAAAAGGTTATTAAAACTAAGCGTGACTTTTGTTTAATGACTTTCAATGTATTAAATTTGATAAAAATATTAAATGAAATATTCTGTGATCGCATCCATTGCTTCATACGTTCCCTCCATTGCCTCATTCATAGCCACCATTCCCTCCGTTCCCCGACTTTATAGTCAGTAATTACCTGAACGGAGACTTCATATATAAGACTGGCTTTGAATCAATAATCAAATGCCATATAATTTCACTCCTCTGTAGTTCTCTGTAGTCCTCTGTAGACTCAAAACAATTTCGGAATTTTAGTAATTATTTTCGTTTGGATTAAAATTATATAAAAACTTTCCCTCAATTTATTCATAGGTGACTATAATTAGATGTTCAGGAAAGGGGTTATCCGGACCTTTTATTGTTTTTCATTATTTATTATAGTTTTCAACAAATAATATCATTTGAGTTGTCTTAAAGCTATACTTAAATCCTTTCAATGATTATAAGGGGGTTTCACTTAATTTATTGTTCATTCCTAATACACTCAAAGACTACCCTTTGGGTGGTTTTAAACTTTCAAATCAATTAAACTAAAAATTTTCATTTTCTTAATATTCAGTGATATTTTGAATTATGCACTAAATTATCAATTGTATGGAAATATAAATTGAATTAATAATGAAATCAATTTATTTAATGTTGGCTTTGATTAGTCCATCCATTTTCATATACACAGCACTCTATAGTTAAGTCAAATCATACAAAAGGATGAACTGATATAACATTTTCAGACGTATATCATCTTTTGGATGAATAAACACTGTTTTAGAGATATTTTAAAATATTAATTATTTCCTGAATTTTACAGATTTTACAAAAAAGCTCTTAATTTAATATTCAAAACGAAATAATGGCATAAAAAATAACAAATCGTTTCATAAAATCAAACATTTGTTGAATTACTTTAAACTACAACCAATGCTCTGTGTTTTTGTTTGAATCAAAGGTTTTCATTTGATAAACGATGAAAATTTGATGAAAATTTGAGAAATACTGAAATATTTTCAACTGAAGAGTTGAACAAAATTTTCTTTTCATTTTCATCACACACTCAAACACTCAATACGTTTTGTTGTTTTTATTTCACAAATATTAGGAGCAATTGTAAAACAAAATTCAAGTCAGAGTCAGATATTAATCAAATTTAAGGATAAAAACAAATAAAAAATAAAAATTTCTTTTCAAACTAAATGTTTAAGTCTTTTGTGTTGTTTAAGGTATGATTCAATGTAAACCTGGGATAACCAACGGTGATGACAGCCTCAAGAAATTATTACACTGTTATCTCAGTCAACTTATCTCTGTTATTGTTAGTACCGTTTGTTTTCACAACTATTATGTTATTTTTGTCTTTTCAGTGGATTTCCACAAAAATTTAAGATTAGTTTTAATTAAAATTTATTTATTATCTTATATAACATTAAAATGAAATATTAGTCTCAAATCTCTTGTGTTTTATTATGCAATTAAAACATTATAATCAGCAAAAAAAATCAATTACTAATATAATATAAACCCCTCTTTGCCAACACTATTGCCAACAGTATTGATAACAATAATAATTTACATAATTTTATAGATTATTATATTTCACGATAAAAAATGTCATAAAAGGCTTATTTAGTATTCATTTTATGCTTTAATCAATTGAAACACAACTGAAAACAAATCAGCATTTTATTGGTTTAAACATTATTTAAAAGTTATGAAAACACTTATATTTATTAGAATTAATAAAAATAAGGATATTTTGAGTATTGTCTCATTGAATCACTTCTCAGTCATAGAGTGCTCACATGATTATCAGTTAATGATATCTAAATTAAATATTAAAATTGTTAATCAAATGATTTATGTCTTTAAACGTCTTATGAATTTTGAATTTCTTTGCATATCATTAAAACACATAATAATTTCAATGAACTCATTATATATCATATTTTACTCCCTTTTTTGTCACTGAAGTGATATCTCATTGAAAATGTTGTATTCATTTTTTATACAACAATTATTGTCAGTTTCCAGTCATTCATGTTTTTGCTGAAGAAAAAGCAATTTTATTACAAAATATATTCAATATTTGCGAAATAGGAGTCAAATTTAATTCAATATTTTGTTTGATATAAAGACTATTTGAATGTTTTGTTTGATTTTTATACAAATGAGTCAAACATTTTATATCAATATAAGCCCACGCTTTCAATGAAAGATATTATTTAATAATACATATATTTGAGTGATATTTACATAAATCTTATAAAAAATAAGTTGAAAACTATTTCTCAATCTTTGTTTGTGTTTTCACAAGACTTTCAAACTTTCTTAAAACAAGACTAAAAGCAATGAATTCATTAAAAGTGTAATCAAATTATCATAACTTTTGTTAAGAAGAAAGGATTCAAAGGCTTAAAAGTGGGATAATGTGTGACAATAGCTATGTTTATCACTTCAATGACTTATTATTGGCGTTGAATTCAATTGTCATTGATTACAATCAAATGCTTTTAGTTTTTCAACTCAAAGAATACCGAAATTAAAGTAAAGTCTTGAGAGTCAGTCACGCATTTGCATCGATGCCAGCCTTGCCTTTCTTGCCTCCCATACCATCCGTGCCTTTCTTGCCTCCCTTGCCTCCCATGCCATCCATTTTCTTAATTTAATTTATTTTTTCTCTTTCTTTTAATTTCTGTTTTTCTCTACATTTTTATCAAATTTCTTTCAACAGCTATAGAAGAGTGAAGTGAATCAGTTTTGAGACAAACACAGCACTCGTAGCACTCATAGCGCAGGCATTAATCAGATTCAAACAAAAATGATTAGATGTATAGCTTTATACATATAGTGTTGTATTAAATGTGGGAAATATATCATGGATTGAGTGAAACAGAGGGAAAGATATATAAGAAATTTCAATCAAATTGAGTCGTCGTTCGCACATCTCCTCCGTTCCGCTAATTCCTTCATCCCTTTCCTCTTTAACCCTAAAGTAATTCTTATCAGACATTTATATTTCTCTTTGAACTCAAAGATTTTTAACGATCACTAATAAATCACGGAATATAAGTGTCGGTGCTATTAGAGTAGTGAGTAGTGTATGTGCCGCCAAACCATCACTTCATAAAACGAGTCGCTATTAAAGATCTTTTGACGCATAAAGTCATAGAGTTTTTATAGAAACGGAAAAAAATAATTTTGAAGTCTCTTCACAAAAATGAGTTTAAATTTTGATTATTTATTCAATCATTTTGTGTTTCACTCTAACAGAAAGACATTTAGTCTTAAAGTCAAAGAATTATCGATAAAATGATAAAATCATTACATATTTCACTCAAAACTTTATTTTTTGATTTCATTTAACGTTTGTATAAGAATCTAAAGAATCGAAAATGCATTTCAAGTCTTCTCTCAAAGATATTGAACACAAAAATATTGATTTCATTTTATTTTACATAAAAGTCTGTCTCTATTTCAGACCAACTTTTTATCAATATTTTTACACAATCTCTCTCTCTCTCTCTCTCTCTCTCTCTCTCTCTCTCTCT
>JAQGAT010001313.1:0-15526 GCA_034687845.1 Pantelozetes paolii
ATCTTTTGATTTTAAATTCAATTAATTATTTTTTATTTAAATATTTTTTCATAATTAATAATAATTTAAAATTTTGTTATCATTAACTTTCAATCTCAGATAAATATAACCATGTTAATTGAGGATTAATTGTTATGAATAGGTTAAGAAAAAATACACTATTCTATGCCTTTTTAATATCAATGTGATTATCAATCACTAAAAAGCGTCTTATTTTTTGATAAATATTTTGAAGCCTTAAAAGTGAAATAATTATTAATATTTTGTGAAAACTATTCATCAATTTATTATTTTTATAAATGGGTTTGACTTAAAGAACAGTTAGTTTTTATAAGTATTTATAATAACTATAATTATGACAAGTATTAAAACATTTGAATTAAATTTATCAAAAATATATGTATTAAGAAAATATTGGATTAAATTTTAAAGGAGTTTTGCATTAATTATAGAAATATATTCAAACGGAGGGTATTTCAAGAAACCAGGCATTTAAGGGGGTATTTTCACTCTTGAGAATATTGTGATGACCCAGTTTAGTATTTTAATGAAGAGTGAAATATCTATTTTAAAACTCGGTTATCCATTGATAATACACTTAAACACTTCAAAAATATTTTTGATTTAAATAATATTAAAAATGATTTCTCACATGAATTTGAATGACAATTAGTGTCACAATATTTTAAGCACAAAAAGGGTTTATTTATCTTAATTTATACAAACATTTTATGGTCTTTTCAAAGCATTTCAATTCACTTATCTTATAAATTATAATACAAACTTGGAATTTTATTCAAATTAAAAACTTGAGCAAGAACAAAATTTAATGTGTTTATTGTTTACCTTAATAATATGTTGTTTTAATTTCTAAAACATTACAGAAATTTCATTTTAAAAATACAAATCTATTCAAAATATTCATAAAAATAAAAGGAGTTTACATTAAATTTAACTCATTTTTCAATAAAACTAAATTTAATCACAAACACAATAAATTATAAAATAAAAACATTACTTCAATCCCTTATAAATTTAGATAAAAAGCATCAAGAACAGTTTTATATACCATATACTCTACATTTTATTAGGTTAAATGATTTATAATAGTATTGAATAATCAGTGATTTAGTTGTTATTGTTTTAACAGTTTTCGTGATTTATTGAAATAAAAAATAATTTGAAAAATTGTTTTCAACTAAATTAGAAATTTTTAGCTCTTTTAACCCCTTATTTGCAATCATTAATAAGACTTAGTCTTACCCTGACTTCGACACTGTTTTACATTTATTAAGACTTTGATTAAATTACTTGAAACAGAAATAAGAGATAAAATGCAAATGAAAAATAAATTTTATTGAACTCTCTGTACAATAATTTTAATCAAAATACAAATCAGATATTATTTTTTTTAAGAAACAGTTTTAAGAGTGCCTATAATTATAGACAATTTTATAGCTATTATAAATGAAATCAATTTTTGTTTAAATATTTTTTTTAAATTATTTTAAATTGAGTTTTGAGTGAGTATTCAATATATTTAGTGAAAACGTGACACAAAACCAGTCAATGAAAGAGCGATTGAAACACTTGAATAAGTTTTCATTGAAAAATGTATTCATTTTTAAAAAAAAGTTATAAATTATTAATAATTTTTTAAACCTTTTATGTCTTTCACCAAAAACTAAAAAATAATAAAGTTTTCAATTTTCACTGAATATTTTTGCGAAAAAGTATTTTTTGACACATATTTGCCAAATTATGAGTTTTTATACGACCTTTCTTAATTGAAGAGCATTTCAAAAAATTATAATTGCATTTTCAAATAATAATAGTTTGAGTGAAACTATTTCACACAAAATAGTATACAAAATAGTTATGAATACTCTGTAATCAAAATCATTTTTTAGTATATTTAGTCGTTTAATAGATCAGGTGTTCATAAAAAGAGGTGATTTCTATGCAATTTGAAAAAGGTCTAATAATTTTCCACTTTATTATCAATAAGTAAATTTCAAATTTGATACTAAAAGACTTGATTTTATTTCATTGCAAACATTCAGTGAATGAATAATTTTTCAATTTTCTGATAGTATGTAATAAATATAAAAAATTATTGATCTATTCATTCACTGATAAAATAATTTTCATTTTTTATTTGAAATTGTATTGAAATTGAAAAATATATTTAGACAGAGATCAGTTATTTCTTCAATCAATTTACATACAATTTTCAATCTCTTATTCACATTTAAAATTACATCAGTGCATATTAGATGTAATGAGGGTATGAAAGAGCATTGGTACGATTATTACATAATTAAATGCATTTATTCAGGTGCTATTTAATAGGTAACACGTGAAACAGTCATTTCTTTGAATCTTGATATCTTTTTATTCACATTTTATCTTATTTTTATTAATGTATTTGTGATTTACTAAACATTTAAGTGAATAAACATTTTAAAACATAATTTAATTTCCAGTTTTCTGACATCTATTTGACCAAAATATCATGAATTCATAGATCATATCCGAAAACTCAAACATTGTTTACAAATATTTATGTAATTTTTAGGGAAATTTTGTTTTTCAGTGATTTCTGAAGTAAATAAAAATATATATTTATTTTTTAAGTATTGAAGTGATTATTGAATACAAGTTTTTATTTTAAAATTTTTCTTTGCATTAAATTTAAGTAAAATTATTTTCTTTTGCTTAAAATAGGACTCGTTTTCAACGTATATGAAAGAAAATAGCATTAAATAACTGTTTACTTATGTGTTTGACTGCAGGCGTCGAAAGCATAAGAAATAAAAGTCTTCAATAACTAAATACCAGCAAAAAGTTAACGCTCTTTGAAAATAGTTATTCAAAAGAAAAACTATATTTTGTTTGAAATATAATATAATATTTAAATTATATTTCATTTTTTTTGTGTTTATTATTCATAACTTATTGGAAATTTCCTGTTTTATGAAATCAAAAATAAAATCAATTAAATGAAGAAATTTTATTCACAAGAGTGCTATAATAAATCAAAATTTAAATAAAATGATAAATATTTAAATTATTTCATTAAATGAGAAATTGAATTAAAAATTACATTTCTCAAAATTTAGTTTGATTAGATTTAGCTTGAATATCTAATTTAAAAGAATATTGCTCAGATTACTCTCAATTTGTATTCAGTGGTGATTGCTAGATTATTTTATTTAATTTTTATTTAAATGATCACTGATTATTTTACTTCAAATCGTCGGTGACTATTTCAAGTATAGATAATATTCATTTGTGTGCACTTAACTCAAAAAGTAGATATTTAATGACTTTATATATTTAGCCTGAAATTAAATCCACAATTAACAATGTCAAATAAATAAATCGTAAGTGAAGTTTGATTTGTGTATGTTGACAGATTCATCCTTGTTATGTCCTATACTTTACTTAAAGGGTTTAAATAGATATAATCTCTTATGAAGCTTTTTTGAGCATTTTTTAAGTGAATATTTGTGGAATTTGTGTTGAAATTAAAAATAAATACATAAAACAATGAATTATTGGGTTTTGAAATGTATTTCATTTCAGTACATAAAGACATAACTTATAAATACAGTACAAATGAAACACACATTTAAACACAAAAAACCTCTTAAATCAACAAAACGTTAACTCTTTTTCGGTAATCGATTGAATGCCTGAACTGTGAAAATGGTTGAAATATTTATTTAAGTTTTTTTGCAATGACTTGAGAAAAACAGTTTAACTTGACTTTAGATTCACAAATATTACTGTCAATTGTCTGACCTTTATATTTAAATGACTCGGAATGTATTGATTGTGATTATGGACTCAATTATGATGTAATAATAACTTATTTGCAATCTTTGAGTGCTTTTTATATTTAAATACTAAAAAAGGGTTTTTATAAATAACAGGCAATCAATCGATAAGAGAGGGTTCATTCAGGTTTCAATTTAATGTGTCTAAAAACAGGGGGTATTTTGCTTTTAAGTGTTTTACAAATGCATGTAAATTATTATTTTACATACAGTGTATTAAAGTGATTGCATCTTACACTGATGTAAATGATCTTCATATTCATGTTTTGAATTAATTTAAATTGTTATCAAGCTCTCTCAATTTCATTTTTATCTAATAAGTTATTATGTTAACTAATAAACAAATTCAATGAAGACGTGATTGATTGAGCCAGTTCTATTTTAAATTTTATTTCAATTTATTTGATTGCATAAATACTGAGGTATTAATAGATTCAGATAACTGGCCATCATATTTAATATATTCAATATTTAAATCACCCTGTCTAATTAAGGAAAGCTTTAGTTTAAAAGTGACATTTCTCAATTTTCTAAATATTTTGTTAATTACATTATCATATATTATATTACAATTTGTTAATCGTTTCCAAATTGAACTAAATTTGAGTGAAATAGTGATAAAAAACAAAACAAACAAACTGTCAATCAATTAATGATAGAAAATGATGTCAATTATGTGTGAGAGAGGTAAAACATTTTCACGTCGATGTAAAGTGATCGGGATTAAACAAAATGACATTTTATGATTTATAGAAAATAAATTGATCAGATAACTATTTATTAAATTATCCATATAATTATTATCATCTATTCATAAAAATACACCCAGGCACTAATATTGTTATTAAAGCTTATATTATAAACAAATCAATTATCAATTGAAGTATAAAAATGAACTTTTAATTTGAGAATTGATTGATCTTATTATTATTAGTAGATAATAATTTATGCCCCCTTTATGCCCCTTAAAATATTTACATTTTCTTAAACTTTGGCCCAAAAATACAACTATTAAAAAGTCTGTGAATAAATGTTTTGATGAAAAAAATGAAGTTTTAATCCAAAATAAAAATTTCATTCATTATTGACTGACTTTTCGTGCCTTTCATTGATTATACGAAAACAGTTGGAAATCAATTGAAATGAAAACTTCAATTCAAAGTATATTTATTATTCAATTGGTATTTACTGTACAAAAACGTAAACACATCTAAAAATACTTATGTTTTTTTGACTGACCATTAATTGCATGTTTTTTTGCATACATTAGACTCAATACTAGAGTAAACTTTTATCATTTGGTTATTAAATGCTTTTTTCTGAAGTTTAATTGATGTTTCAGTATTTTTGAATGTATTTCATTTCTGGGTCATTCAATGATGTATTGAAATTGATTAATGCTATCAAAAATATATTCACCATTTTTATTCAAAGGTGAGTTTTATTTAAAAATATAAAATGATATACAAATCTCATTAGTATTTATGATTTATTTGCGATAATTATGAAAATCTTATAATTAAATATCAGTTTTTAATAATAGTCTTAAAGAAGTCGTGAATCAAAACTAGAAAAGGGTTTATAAGTTGAATGAAAAAAAATAATTCATTTTGTGTTTTGTAATCACTTTTTCAAATCAGATATTAAGTGACTATTCATTCATGTATTCAATCATTTAATACATAATTTGAGTGCAAATTATATTTTATTTTCAATCTTTTGTATAAAAATAACTCTTTTTGCTGATTGTATTTCAATTCAAAAGATTAGATCAATTAAAGGTTAATAAAACCTAATTCAGCATAAAATATATTTTCACTTTAAACTGATCCTGATAATGATTTAGATAATAAAATTTAACTACCATAAATTTGACCATTTTAATTTATTATTGGCTATTTAGATAATTAAGCATAGTCAGTTAATTTATTATAAACTCTTCAAGTAAGCCAATAATTGATGATGGGTAATTCAAATTATAATTGTCTCAACTTAAGTAGGAGATTATATTATGCATCTCTGACTGTAAGTCTGATTCATTGCCTGTTTAGCGAGTGCTGTCATAAAATAGCATTTCTCCAATAATTAAATATAAAAATACAAAATAAATATTATTATTGTGTGATTAAAGTCAATAAAAACTATAATTTGCATGTTTAACACCCAACCATTGTATTGTAATTATAGGCTCTACTACAAATTTCACAAGGTGCCGATGCTATTAGCGCAGGTATTTCATAGCAATTTGTTTTTATCGCATTTTTACAAATATAGTTTGTTTGCAATTGTTATTCACATTTAGGACAACACAGTGTTTACTGAAAATTTATTTATTGCTAATTGTGATAGGTCAAACATCCCTTTATTCAATAGTCAACAATATTTAAACTCATATAAACGTTGTTAACATTTCTCGAAAAAAGTTTAAAACATTAAAACATTTTTCATATATTTTTTTATTAGTGAATAACAAATAAAATCTCAAATATTTGGACAAAAAATACATTGACTTTGAAAACAGAAAAACGTTTTTTCAATTAAATCACTAATAAATAAAAATAACAAATATTTTTGAATAAAAGGCAGAAAAATAACACTAAAATTAAATTCAAATTAAAAGACTAACGAAAAAATGGTTTCAAATGATTAGATGTGAAGAAAATATAATAAATTACAAATGAAATTTTGAAATAACTTTACTTTTGGACCAAAAATTGCATTAAAAATCTAAATCAAAATCCAATGCTATCTCTCGTCTCTATCGATGAGATTGTAATGAAATGTTGATTCATATGACTTATACTTATAGTGAGGCAGACTTTTTGGAGGTATTTTTACGCCTTTAATAATATCCGAGATCTTCTCCGCGATCATAATTATGGGCGCATTTGTATTGCCAGTGACCAGACGAGGCATAATAGACCCGTCCGCTACTCGCAGACGCTTTACACCCAATACTCTCAGCTCCGGATCTACTACAGACTCTGGATTGTTTTTGGGACCCATTTTACAGGTGCCGATGGGGTGGTATATTGTGTGGGTTAACGTCCGCGCCAAACAGGCCAAGTATTTATCTGAGTATAGTTTATAGCCTTCACACCCTGTGATAGAGATATTAAATATTTAAGTCATTAATCAAATTAATGTTAATTTAAATTCAATGAGAGTTTTGTTTGTTTTCTTTCTGATGAGTACAACAACTATTATAGCAATGAGTGTTCAATCTGTTTATCGCGTGATTGTCTCTGGTATTCAAGTAATGTTTTTTCTTGTGTTTTAGCGAAAGAGAGATTGAATTTTATATTTATTATTAAATTGTGTGAAAGTATTGAGTAATTTGTTGTTTAATTATGGATTCATTTAAGCAATTATTTTGAAATTAATTATTTTCACAGTATTTATGTGTAATTCATATAATTTTAAAATGTTTTCGCAAATTAATACTAATTAAACTAGTTTAATTTTTCATTACTGCGCTAAATAAATGTGGGATTTCTAACCTGGAACTTTTTTATCGATGATATTTGAGCCTAATTTCTTGAGTGGAGGCGAAAGACCCACTTTTATAGTGATTTTCATCGCTTCAACCATTGTCTTGATGTCGTGCGGATGTGTGAGATACCTGGGCTCTATTATTGGCGGGTCGTAAGCGCTGGCAGATCTGAGTTTAATATAGCCAACACTTTTCGGTCTCAATAACACAGGGAAGAGTGAGAAACACTCCTGATTTACATAAGGAAAGTAAACCTTTTCCCAAATCTCTTCAGTGATTCCGATGTTATGCCTGAATATTCTTCCGTCATCTGAAACAGGGATTAATTGATTGAATGATAATTTGTTTTATAAATCAATTTAGACTCAGATATTATGTTTCAATTTTAAAATATAATGATTTGAAAGGCATTAAAGGAAAAAGGGTTTTAAAAAAATCCGATTATAAAACTTAATAAGCGTTTAATACCTGATGAAAGACAGGCACAAACTAAATGTATTTCAAAGTCTGGAAAATCTAGGCTTTTATTGGCATATTTTGTTTTGATAAAACCCAGACCCTCCAGGCCTCCAGTGCTGGCCAGAGGGCCTTTTCCAACGGCAAAGTATTTGATGAAGTTTTTAGGTTTTTGTATTTTCCTCTGCATATAAGAGACGTCTTGTGTGTTGCCATCATCGACCACAAAATGTAGACCTCCCGGGTATATGTGGTCCTGAAGATTATGCCCGACCGGTAAGTCAGATATGACTGGAATCTTCAATTTCTTTAAGTGCTCTTTAGGTCCGATCCCTAAACACCAATGTGTGTAACGAAAGAAATATTTTAATTTGTTTTTCATTAATAAAAAAAATAATTTTATTTTTGATTTAAAATAATATTTTCACTGAATTTATGTCAATTATATTCAATCGCTTTATACAGTGAATGAAAATCTATTTTACGCTTAAATGAGTTCAAAATCTGATTTATTTCATCATTTCATCAATAGATAAATGAAATGAAAATATAATATAATTTTTTTTCATTTATTATTAAATATTTGAATTGATTTTCAGGTGAACTGAAATGAAAACAAGGAATTTATTGATTAGTGCCGAAGAGAAGAAAGAAATCATTTATCAAAAGGTATTTTTCCCCTTTACTTGTGGTGCAAAAAGGGGGCGAAGTGTATAAATATTTTGCTTTAATTTTTATGTGCAAACCATTAGTAGTTTTAAACTAATTGAAGCCTAAATTAATAACAAAAACAAAATCTAAAAATAAGTTATTTTTTAAAGTGAAAACCCTTAAGGCTTTCCATTGAGTTGAGTCTCTTCTATACTGTTGGAGAGGAATGGCATCTCAACTAAAGGTTAAATCGCTCTCAAATAGTCACTATAATAGTAGAGAAGATGAATGATTGTGAGCACCGGTACGACTCTCTGACCCAATAAACCGATAACTTATATATAAAAGTTTAATACAATAGGCATTGAATTGTTTTTGCATAACATTTACGCAAATAATTGCCTAAAATATGGGAATTATAGTCAATATATCAAAAACAATCACTAAATTGATTGATAAATGACTTATTGCCACAAAAACTAAACTAATTTTATGATTAATTTTGTTTGTTTTGGCACAACAACTAATAACTACCTGTGCGAACAACTACACCCTTCACATTTAATACAATTATGTGTTTTCCGATATAAATGTTATTTTGTTTATGTTTTTTCATTACCGGAAAGCATAAGAAGTTGCGGAGAATTAATACTTCCGGCGCTTAGTATTATCTCACGTCTGGCCTGCACTACATGTGTGAGGGAGAAGCGGTCAAACTGTACGGCCACCGCCTGTTTGTATTGATTGAACAGCACTTTTGTTGCGTAAGCAAATGTTAGCACATGTAGATTAGGTCGTCCTTTAATGTCATAGAGAAAGGCTTTGGCAGTAGAGCATCGGGAGCCGCGTCTGATGGTGGCCTGAGGTATGGCAAAACCCGTTTGTGTCGCACCATTTAGATCTGTGTTGGGATAGCCTATAGGGAAAGGTATTGGAGAGAAGAAAAAATTCATTTTTAAATAAATTTATTGTTATTTTACGATAAAAATCATTAATTTTGTTATTATATTGAAACTATAATTGTGTGGAATTGAGTGGCAATAGATATACCGTTCCCTTCACTTCCCGCAGGTTTAGATCAGACAATAAATGGGTCGGTATTAGGGGTCAAGTCCTCTATTATGTAATTACAAAAAGGCAAACATCTCTGTATAGTGCTATAAATATTCCCTTTCTTGGTATTTAATTCCACCCTTTCGTCAATAAGTGGCTCAGGTGCATTGAGCACTCAATAATTATTAGCCTTATAGTGGACAGGTATATTTGTAGTGGTTTTCTGCTTAAATCAAATATTTTGTTAAATATTTGCTTATCAATCGAAAAAAGGGTGTCTTTTAGTCATTTAAATATTTAGTTATTTTCAAACTATTTGTTAATTATGTCGGACTGTATTTGGAGAGTCGAGTGCCACTTACCCAGGTATTTGCCGGCTTCGACAAAGGCATGAGCAACAGGACTAATCTGTTTACTCGTTTGGACAGTAAGCGGACCACCCCTTCCGTGATATCCGTTATACGCAATACTCGGGTCGCGATTATCCTCCGATTTGACAAAGTATGGGAACACTTCAGGCCAAGACCAGCCGTGGCAGCCCTCCTGTGCCCACAAGTCATAGTCTAATGGATTGCCTTTAAAAATAGGAATAAATATTTTTGATGTTATTTTTTGTTTTAAATAAATGATTGAAAAATAAAATAAATGTTTTTTCCTTTGATTTGAATAAAATATATTTGTTTTAAAGCAAAATTCTGTTGATTATATACAACACTATTTATAGCACTCATTGATATCACCTCTGAATATCATTAATAGATTTGTTTTCTGAATTCAATAATCATTAATAAAAAAATAAAAATATTTTTGTTGCTTTCAAATGCATTTTTTTGAAGTCCTATTTGAGTGGTGGAAGAGTTCATTGAGTTTATACTGAATAGTTTTATTGCCGATAAAAATGTTAATCAAATTCACTTTAAAATTATTATTAATATTATTGTAATTTTATCGTTAAGGGGGTGAAACGATATTTTCTTCATTATTGCTATCGTATAAAAAATATTGTGTAAATATTTTATATAATTTTAATAATTTATAAGTTTATGTAAAAAAGGGGTTTTATTTTCTGAAAAGTTTTAATTCAATGAAAATTTCATTTCCCCTAAAATTTATTCAAACCTTAAGTAAAAGGAAAATATTTTCCCAATTATTGAATCAGTTTTTGATCATAAAAACAAAATTAAAATATTTTATCCTCTGATCTGAGGTTTGATTAAAAAATTATTTTAAAGGATTTGATAAAAACCTAAATATTTGTCATCAAATAGTTGTAAATATTTTTTTGAATTAATGATTTTATCATTTTCTGTAATGTCTTGCTCTGTGTCCTGAAGTAGCACTCATAAAATATTTAATTTAAGGTGGATATTTTGAATTAATAATCCCTGGTTATATTTGGCGGTATTTTGTATATATAATTTATTTGCTTTTTTGAAATCTTAGTTAAAAATTCAAATTATTTTATATATTTAAGACTGGATTAGAAATTTAGGGCACTTTTAATTAGTATCTAATTTTGAGACAGAAATTGTCCCTAAATTGTGATAACGTTTGCAATAATTAGATAACTATTGAATTGAAATTTGAATCAAAAGTGAAAAAACTTTGTAAACATTTCAAGTATTTATGTCTTTCATCAATGATTTGAAGGGAAATCAAGAAAAACATAATAATTATAATATTAAATGTGAAAATAATTTTTTCACTGAATAGTTATCAAAAGTTTGAAAAATATTTTACGAGTTTTTGAAACATTTTTAAATAGATTTCCAATAAAACTATATTTTTCTTCCATAAAAAGCGGTAATAAAATTAGTATTTGATTTTATGCTTAAAAAACTGAGCAATAATTTTCATTCAATTTTTTATTTGATTAATGTTTTTCTAAAAGTAAATCAAATTTGAATTTAAAATAGAAAAATGATTAACACTTTTGATAACAAGAAAATATAATTCAATAAAATTAGTGCAAAATATTAATTAAATTTCAAGTTTTCACTGCAATTCCGTTAAGTATTTTCATACAAACAGTTCATCATTACTTACCCCTTATATACATCATATAGTTAAGCACTGATGAGCCACCCAAGATTTTACCCCTGGGCCAGGGGCACCGGCGGCTTTTCAGGCCAAAACAGGAGGCCTCCTGTGGCTCTGTTCGATAGCCCCAATCGATTGGCGTATTTTGTAGATTAAGCACAGCTATGGGAAAGTCAGTCACTATGTTCTCAGAACTGCCCGCTTCTAGTAATAGCACTTTGATGTTCGGGTCCTCTGAAAGTCTGTTGGCAATCACACACCCGGCCGACCCGCCGCCCACCACTATATAGTCATATTCCTATTACAAAGAGATTTATAATTAGGTTTTTCTCACATTTATTAATAAGTGCTTTAAATATACGGTTTCACAAAACTGATTAACAAAACGCATCAAAAAATAACAAAAGTGTTGTGTAATGCAGTTATTTTTGACATTAGGTTTTGATTCAGAGCTTTGATAGACATTAATGAATGTATTTTCACTGATAATAAATAATAACTGTTTTTATCGGTTAATCGTATCTAATGTTAAAATCACATCACTTTTTTGAGTAACAGTTGTGTTGAAAACACAAAATGATAATTCATTGACGAGAATGTAATTATTATTTTTTATTTCAAATAAAAATTTCATTTTATTTAATGTTTATATCTTTAGTTATATCTATTTCTCTCATTGTAGTTGAGTATCATTTTCCAGGGGCAAGAGTTCTGTTAATCATTTAATGTAACCCTTAATCTGTAGTGAATATAATATTTTCTATTTCTGTTAATCATTGATCTGATCTCTGGTTAAGATAGTAATGATCTTTAAATCAAATCAAAAGCATCTAAAAACCATTACTTTTCATCAAAAAACAATTAAAATTTAATATTATTTTGAATTAAATAAAGTATTTTTGGGTAAAAAACTAATTATTAATTAATGTTTTAGTTTTGCTCTCAATTTACGGCTAAACAAAGTGTTATTTTATTCAATGTTTGGTAAATATTTCAAACTATTATCTATTTAAAGGTTAATAACAAAAACCAATGAATTTTTGTTTGTGTTTTCAGACTTTTGTTGTCAATCATTAAATTACATGACATTTATTGAGACTTTGTTTTGTTATTGTTTTATAAATGCTCTTCCGATTTATGAATTACAGATGCAATGAATGTATTATTTTTTATTGTTATGCAATAAAAGGTATTTTTCAGTAAAACTATTCAACGGTAAACCAGATTTGAAGATAAGAAAAAGTAATTAAAATATTTCAATAATAACAACAAATTTGTAATAAAAACCCAAAAAGAGTTATAAAAGTGTTTATTTTGTTACTTAAAAACATTTAAAACAATGCTTTGGATAACAAATAAAACATGAATAAGATTTAAATAACAAATTATTAAAAAATAAAAGAAAGTAAATAAAATCCCAATGAAATTGAATAAACTATAGGACGAAATGACCAAGGTGTCAAGAAAACCTTATCTGCTTCATTAAATATTGTCACACATTTTCAATAATTAGTTTATGTGCTAATATATCAATAATAAAATAATCAATTCAATGGAGATCTAATCTGTTTACATGCAATTAAAATACCCCCTTAGAGTTGCAAAGCACCTGCCAATAATGATAAAATTTTATTTTACACTGTATCTAGTCCAAAACAAAATGCATTTAAATTTGAAATAAATATAAATATTAATTAAATATTTTATTTTAAGTGAAGATTATATTTATATTTTGTTTTTCGACTTACAATTGATTTCAACAAAAGAGTTGTTTTAAAATATAAAAGTGAAGAATCAAGTGATCAAAAGATAATTTGAATTTCGTGTTAAAATACAAAATCAAAAGACAGTTATAATGGGAAATAACATAAACCTATTTAAGTGTCATTACGTTAAAGCACACGTAGTTTTTTAAGTCTGCTTTATCGGCGAAGTGCACTCTTCCAGTGGTCAGATATCAGACTATAGATTGAGATTTTGATGAGAAAATTGCTTTTGAAAATAAATTTTTTAATTTAAAAGCAGATCTCTTTTACAGAAGAGATTTGTAAACAATTTTTTTCCTAAAAACTATTTTCTGATTTTTCATTTTATTAATAATAAAACTGTCTTTTTTTGAGCTAAGGTTTTGATGATCTATATATAAATTTAGATATAGTTTTCAAACACTAAAATTAATGTCAATATTATTACATAAGAAAAAAAACAAAATACACAGTAATTTGTTTTGGATTTTCACTTCAGTCGTGAATGTAATGAACTCTAAAGAAAACTAAAATATGTTATAATTGTATTCAATAATGAAATTCAGTTTTTTGCTGACATTTATAAGTATTATCTAAAATCTGGTATTAGTTTTGTAGACAAATAGTGAAACTCATTGTAAAAACAGTGCGTTTTGTTGGCTTTATATACCACTTATTTACACTCAAAGCGCTTGAATGACTTTTTTTATTATTTCTTTTCTGCATATATTAAATGATATTTTTATTTTTGTTTTTGTTTTTGTTTTGTGAAAGTATTTTATTTTATGTTTTTGTGAAATGATTTATGTTTTTTGTTTAAATACCTGATCCCATGAGTCTCTGCCGAAGTTGACTGAATGATCCACTTGTCTGACCAATAGGAATGTGGTCAGTGGTATGAGAGCGGGTAGAGTGGCACTGATCAGATGAATTAATTTAATCATTTCAAGTAAAGTGAATATTTGTTAATTTGACACAAGTTTTATCCAAAATTTAAATGCCTATAGGATTCACATAATCGTCACAAATGTTGAGAAGTATTTTGCATTCAAACACTTTTCACACAAAACTTTATCCAATATTTTCAATGTCCTTGTTATCAAAAAATAGGTTTCACTTAAATATTATTTGAAAACAATACTAGGTTTGAATAAAAAGTTAATTTTCTTAATAAAAGGTCATTTAATTTAATTTTCCATTTCTTGAATGCAATAAATCCACACATTTTTGGCAATGATTTTCACACAAAAACTAAACACTTTTTGTTGTAAAACAAACAGAATATCCCTTTAATTGAGTAATCAATTGATGAATTGAAACAAAATACCCTTTGAGTGATAAAGTGATGACAAATGAAGTAAAACTTTAATTCATTTTCACATTTGTTTAACATTTATATTATTTTTTTAAAAGCAATACATTGAAAGTAATGACTATTTTCTGCTGCATTTAATTTGATATTCACTGCAAACGGTTTGTTCACTTCATGTGTTCTGTACTGCAATTAAGGCACTGAATGAGAGGTACGTAAGAAATGCACAACAAATTTGACCGCATTTTCTACGATCACTGCAAACACACTAACCGTTTGCTGAAAAATCTTGAAATAAAAAGTTTGAGAAAAATGAGTGAAAAACTTGTCTTATATTTACTAAATATGAGACTCGACTCGACTCAACAGCTCTCAGCTATTGACTACTTGTTTTCATATATAAAATACTATTTATTGGGTGTTTTGTAATTGTAATGATAAATGTTTGCACAATTATTTGCAAGTTAAACTTACAATAGTAGCTAGATTAATTTAGAAATGTTGAGGATTAAGAAGTTATTTTTACTTTTAATTAATTATTGTTTAAATAAATAATAATATAAATTATAAAAATTTATTAACAAATATCTGAAAAAGAAAATATTATTTATAAATTTAAAAATATATAAAAGTATTCATTGAATAAAACATTAAATTAAATTTATTATTTTGATCCAGGACAGCTCACTCTAACCGAAGCTGATATCATGGATAGGCTAAATATTTAATGAGCTTAAAATATCATATATGGTTCATCATTACATTATCTTTGTTAACAATAGCTGATTAAGCTAGACAATTTCAAAGGAATATGGGAGGGGGTATAGTTTGAAACACATGGAGTATAAGGGTATCAAATAACCCCTGGTTAGCAAAATTTAGACAAAATTAAAACCGTATTTTATGGACAAAACACTATATGTTTTGATTTAGT
>JAQGAT010001314.1:0-15507 GCA_034687845.1 Pantelozetes paolii
CCTTCAGTAGTAGATGTTATTTCAGTGGACGACAATAAGGACCAAATGTCCTCTTCTGTGAAACTGCATGAATTCAACACACTATCAGCAGTTGTGATTGTGATCTCATTAGTTATAGTGCGCTTATAATCCAGGGACTTAATTGAAATAGACGACTGGTTGTTTCTCATTGTTCCCAGAGTTAGGAAATCAACCTTTTTATAGTCATTGATAATATCCTATTGATTTTTAATTTTATGTTATAGTTTTGATTTTAAAGTAAACCTCACCTGCAAAGACTTCTTTTCAATGAATTCAATTTCATGTTTTAATTTATAGTCCGGGTGCAATTTTACTTCAAATAAGGAAATATCATCAGTTTCTTCCGATGGTTTATATCTAAATCCACTTGGAACTTTTGAAATTATGTCCCAAAATGCAGATTGTGGGAATCCATCAGATTTTTCTTCAACTGGTTCTCCAAATTTGACTGAAGACCATGTTTGTCGATTTTTTCCCGACCTGAATCTTTCTGTAAATACAAAACGCAGGGTCGGTTAGAGAAATATATACCTGTATATTAAAAGTTTTATAAATTTATTTAATTAATATTTACCAAAGCTTTCAATTATCATAAATACTTGACTTGAAACATTTATCATATGACTACCGTATTTAATATAAAGTACATGTTCAATTGAATCTGGTAGATTTTTACGACAATATAAATCATCAGATCCTTCAGTGAATCTATAATAATCAATGCGTTTGTTTTCATTAGGAATTAATACATAAATATATTGATTTAATAATAAAGTCAATGAAGGACATTCCAAATATGTGTCTGTTGATTTATGCTTGATTTCATAAAACATATTTTTATGGACCAGAACCTTTGAAGAACCATTGAAGACAATTTTTCCCTGACCATAATTATTGTCGAAACAATTCAAAGAAAAAAAGAATTGAAACAAAATGAAGATAAATATTAACATCTTTATAAGCGATTAAATTTTATCCGTTAATATTGTTGTTCACCCGGGTAGTAACAAATGAGTAATAAATATTTTAAATATATTAAAATAATGAATATTTTTCTTTCATAAGTAAAACTCATTATTTTATAAATGTTTGAAAACAATTCTTTAGTCATATATCAAATGTTGTCAAACATTTACCCCTCAATATAATTTTAAAATCTAAACTCCCCCTCTCCCTTTAAATTTCATAAGTGTGAAAATATCGACAAATATTTATTATTTAAATATTTTTTTTAAGGTAATCTTAAATTCAGTTAAAATTCTTTATATCTGTTATAATTAATAAACACTTTTCAAAGGTACTTGATAATACCTGTACTTTACTTGATAATACCAATTTACAAGTCTTTATATTTTACATCAATAAATCTTAGAATTAAATTAATAACAATTTTGTATTTTATAAAATAGTCACGAATTATCTCTTTTACATCAAATACTATTAAATAATTGTATAAATGTTGTCAGGGTCGTAACATTAAACAAATGAAATATTAACATTCAAAATAAATTTCAAAGTTTTTTAAATATTCAATATATTGTATGAAAAGCATCAAAGTTTGTCAAATATTTAATTATTGCAGATACAATGAATTTCTTTAAGTATTGTGTTATATTGTTTATTTTAAATGACCCACCACTTATCGAGTGCTATTGTGCTAATGATTTTCTAGAAGATAGAGAATACATAGATTTATTAGAATGGGATGTATTTATTAATGAAACTTATTACCCTATGTATCATGGTCAATTATATTATGAGATCAAACATCGATATACAGGTTTATACCTGAAATGCATACTATGGGAAGTACCCCGTGAAATGGAGAGTGGATTTAGTTACAAAATAAATTCTGACAAAAAAGAGGATTATTTCTTGTTTACAGAAAGATGGAATACCTTCAGTGAAACATTCCAGAACCTTTTAAGATGCAGAAGAGATATCAGTTCAGAGGTCTATTATTACAACTATTATGATTATAAATTCTTAAATATTTCTGGATATTTATATTTGACTATACTTCGGCTTGGTAAGTTTTAAGTGATAATAATCACTGATAAATCAATATCATTCTTATATTAAGACGAATATAGAGAAAGAAAGAATTTTGACGATAAATCAGATATAGTTAATTGGTTTCTAGTTTCAAAGATTCCAGAACCATTTAAACATAAGGCTAGAGGAGAGATTGATGAATATAGTTTGTTTGATATAAATCTTCATCCAGGTTATGACTTAAAACATACTATGACATTTATTGAAAAAAGATCCTTAAAAGTGAGTGTTAACTGTTTATTGGATATACAGTGCGATATATTATGTACAGTTGTTTGAATACTTCATGTTTTAATATCAACAGGATGCTATAAATCAATACAAAAAGATTGACCTGTTAAGCATGTGGGAAATTAGAAACAATTCGTCTTCAAAAATAATTCAAACCTTTGATTTCACACAAGAATTTGAAGACGAAATCAAAATAACGACTGAAGAAAGTGTTTTCAAGTCGTGGAGTCTGACTGAAGAGGACATTTGGTCCGTAGTAGGATCAGGGGAAATTGGAGTTGCAGTTGAAGCAGGTATTGATCTAGGTATTGTGAGTTTCAAGGAAAAATTGGAAGCAAAAACAAAACTTGATGGCAGTTACTCAAAACAAACTTCAAACAGAAGTGACACTAAATTTGAGCAGAGTCATCTTCAAACTCAATCCGTCAAAAAAAAGGAAAGTATTAATATTCACGAAGAGGTACATTGCGGAGCTCATAAAAACTTAAGAGTGGTGGCTAAGTTTAGTCTATTAGAGAATCTTATAATGGACTTTGACATGATATTAACAGTAACTGGTTCTGGTCCCATTTTTGTAGATGAGGGAAAACTAAATTCAACATTCATTTCTATACTATTGAAAGATTCCGGGTTTAGTTTGAGACCAACAGTTGTTGAGGATTTCAAATTGATTTTCACTATTCCTTTGAAAATATCAGTTAATAAAGGAATGAGAACTGATTTAGAAGTCAATGAAATCCAATAAAATCTAATCAAATATTATTTTGTTTTGTTTTTAATAACAATTTTGACATAAAATCCCGTTTTTGTAATAAAAAATGTTTTTGAATTTATTGCCAAATATTTGCAACAAATTCATTACAAATATTATTTTAATTACAAAACTATTTATAAATTTTGAAATATATTTACTTTAAATGAATGAAAATATTTGCACAAAAATAGCTTCACTTTATGTTAATTTCATGATTCAGATGCGATAAAATTGTTATAATTAAATAATCATTAATTGTCAAACAAATGATTATTTGATCAAGCACGTATTTATAAAAATTAGATTTTGTTGTTTAAGAATTTGTCACAAAAAACTGTTTTATTACCCATTAATCATAAAATATTATTTAATAATAGAGTGTTTAATCAAAATATTGTAAAAATTTGTCAATTATTATAAATGTAATAAATATTATCAATTGTTTAAAAACAATATATAATGAGTAGAATATAAAAATATTGAATTTGTTTAACTGTCTAACTGTCTAACTGTCCCAGGGTAATCAATATCTGATTACAAATATTTAGTAAATTATAAATGATATCAAAAACACTTATAGAAATTAATAAATAAGTTTTGTAAAAACAATATTAACTTGTTCATTTGAATTACAGTACATGCTATATATGACTATTCAATTACACTATTATACGGTATTAGTAATTTGAGCTTGATTATTTAGTTAACAAAATACTGTCAAGAATTTGCCTCACAATCATTGAGACAATTAAATGATTGTAAAAAGTAACCAATGATTAGAAAATCTCAAAATAGATGAGATTTTTTAAAATTCTTTGTGAAGATCCGGATCATCACAAAAGTGATGACAAAATTGTTTTAATCATTGAATTGTCAAACATTTAGTAATTGTGATAACAATACGATTACACATAACACAGACAACAGATAACTGTTAAACATGTAATCACTTCTGCATTCAATGACAACTTAAATGTCATAATAATTATAAATCATTGAAGAAATATTTACACTACTCAGTGGTCTATTCCAGTGCTCATCCCTTCCCCATCCATACACACCACTGTGTTTGCCAAACAATTGCAGTAATTTTTGACAGAATTTTGTTTCAAAACAATTATTATTTGATATAAAATATGATTCAAAAAGTTTTTGTATTGAATTGAAAACAAATTCTGAGTTTATTGTAATTTATTTAACAATTTATGAGAAAAACTCAAATTCCTTGTTAAATGAACTTTTGAAACAAAGACCACCTGTGCTCATGTGTTGCACAAATAAAATGAATGATTTATCATAACTACTTTTTAAATATATAAAAATTTAGTCTAACATTAGATATTTATAGATTAAAATAATTGAAATGACCCACTCCATTTTCTATTAATATTATTTAATGCAATCAATTTTATGCAATTTGATTCCAGGATTCAAAGTAGTAACATATCCAGAACACATTCTTGTCACCTATAAATAAAAATAAATGATCAAGTTCAATAAATTTAAATTACTGTATTTGATTCTTTCATATTTAAATATTCATTGGTTCCCATTGGGGATCAGTTGGGATGAGGTTTGGCATTGAATGACAGCAAATAAATGCCATAAATATTACTATTATTGGCAATAGTTTTGACATTTTATTCAATTGTTGTTAACTTTAATATCAATTGAAAGTGAATTGTATTTTATTATTAAAATATGGTTTCAATAAAATTATAATTAAAACAAAACATGTTTTCATTTAATGATTAAGAAATTGATTGTTAATTCATATTTCAATTCAATGTTTTTGATTTTAATTACATTTGATTTGACATTAAATTTGAATATTAATTGTAATTCAAAATATGATTGTAGTGTAAAACATATTTCTTGCATTTCTGACGTTGAAAGAGATTAATATACCGGATAATTTAATTTCATATGAATTTTCTTTTAATGTTATGTTTTTAATAAAATAGACGTTATTTTCAAAGTTTTCAATACTTTTTAGTTTTGAATCAAAATTATTATATTCTTTGAGTTTTTCTTTAGGAATAAACCATTGGTTCTCAACAGACAGTAAGTTATGGAAAATACTCTGACTTTTAATATTCAATTAGTAATTGATAACTTTGAACCTATTATTGACTGAAATATCAGTGAATAAACTCATAAAAAATTAATATTTAAGTAAACTATTACTTCTTTATTGATGTTTATCAAACATGTAATTGATAATCATATTCAGGGACAAAAAACTTTAAAACTTTTATTAGAATTCATATTTTTTAAGGATTACTTATTTAAGACAGCTCATTTCACCTTGAGCATCCTTTCCCACCCATTATTTCAAATTCAACCCCCAATTGACTGTAAAACACTCGTAACACAAATATAATTAGTTTTAATTGACAACTGTTTGACAACACTATTGCGTAATCATAATACCAGTGCTAACACTAATGACCACAACATTATATATCACTTAATACTTAATATGAATTGAATTAATCGATAATAAAAACTATGGAAACACAGAATAACTCATAAAAAACATTATTAAATATAATCATTGATTCAAACCCTAACCCCTAAACAACTCTCGGCTTATGTTTCCTTAAATTCAATATTTTATTAAAAATGTTTGCATTTGTTATCAAATCAATGAAAAACTTTTCAAAATTATACTAAACATAGAAATAAACATAAAATCAAAGAAAATGTCAAATGTTTTGAAAATATTAAACAAATAATTGACAGAAGTTTTCAAAAATCACTGAATATTACACACAATGTCTGCCGAAGAGGAAGAGTCAGAACATCCGGAGATGAGACAAAGAAATAGTGGTATTCACAGAGAGTTTGTGATAATTTTGATTACATTTCAAACAAACCTTAATATTCTTCAGACTATTTGGTGGAAACGGATGAATGGGAACGGATTAAGGCCTTACCTCTCATTGATTTGAGTCATCAAAACGACTTTAATCCTGAACTCCCTTTCGGATCCAGAGTTACGACAACTCTGTCTTTGGAGGACGTCTTGTCTTACTTTGAAACCATTGATATCAGACAACAATTGGTTTGTATTTAATCATAACTTTCGCACAAATCCTTCAAAACTTTATTCTTGTATTAAATTTTAGGTTCAAATCAAACCCATTAAAACAAAAACTGGTTTTTACGGCATATTATCGCAAATATTTTGCTTAAATCCGCCAAAACTGGACTCAATTTTAGTCCCCGAAAGGGATCGGGTGTTTGGCATAGCATTGCATTCATTTGATAATTCAAATCAAATGCAAAACAAATTTTTAGTCACAATATACCAGAAGCTGACGGGAAATGCATTGATAGAGTGCCGACGCTTTGGCAACCACTGGGAGGACATTGGATTCCAGGGCACAGACCCGGCCACTGATCTACGAGGGGTTGGGTTATTGGGTTTATTGCAGATTCTCTTTTTGATTCTATCGCCAGAAACCAGTGATTTATGTAAAGAGATATACAAACTATCGTTAGATAAGAGACAACACTTCCCGATGGCTGTGATGAGCACTAATGTCACTCAAATTGCTCTACAGGTGCTGAGGGAGGGCCTACTTAATAGGGAATGCAATGAAGCGAAATGTGTGCTCAAAGTATTCAATTGGTTCTACTCCGGGATATTTTATAAGTTATATCAAGTGTGGAAAGAAGGGAACAAAACAATTGTCGATTCGGGTTATGTACTCAGGGGTAAGGGTTGTCATCAATACAGTCATTAAGGGTTTACACTGTTTTTGTTGTTAAGATTTACGTCAATCGGTGCGCAAAGACGTGAAACAAGTAATCGTCGAAATGTTGAACAATAAGAGCCATAAGAATGAAGTGAAGAGTAAATGCAATCTTAAGGACAGCACTGAAGAGGACATAGCGTTCACTAATTTGGGTGATATGTTCGCAGAGCTCGAAGAATACAAGGCTTAAGACATAAGTCATTAAATTATTGTTATTTTTATCATTAATTGAAAAATAATTATAAATAAAAGTTTTATTTCAATGAAAAGCGAAAGAAATGCAAAAATATATCCGTTTTTTATAAACTGTTTGAAAATTGATATAAATATAAAACTAAATCATTTTTTTAAAGGCACTGTTAGGTCGTAAGGCACGGGTAGATCATAGATCGTACGGCACTTTGAAATACTTGTGTAAATATAATATAAATTAAATTATTGGCAAAAATGGTCCCAAAAATGACACTTAAATGAAAACATAATTTAAATAAAAGCAAAGTTTAGGAGAAATATTGCAAAACATTATTGAATTCATCGATAAATATGTGAATAAAAGACACAAAACATGTGTTGAAAAGCAAATCCAAACTATTATTGCATAAAATTGATTGAAATTTAAGACAATTTGGAAAATATTATGCGTTTTTTGTTATCCTTTGCATTGAATATGAGATTTGCGTTCAAAACATGTTTTGGTCTTTCATTTCAATAACTCTTTTCAAAGACTAGAAAAATATTTTTTAAATTAAAATATACTTTAATTTTCAACCATTTGTTCATTTGGTTGAGTGGATGGCACGGGTGAAGGAACAGGTCGTTGCGGTTTCTTAGGAAGCTCTGGAGGTGTGCCTGAGTTGTGGCGCGGAGTCAACTGTGGACTTGAATCCTGTGGAAGCGGTGGCTGAGGCTATCCGGGGGTAAAAAGTGTTGTCAAAATGTGATAACAATTGATGTGTTTGTCACTCACTTTATGTCTGACACCCGAACCCAGACTTCCGGAATGTCTTTTCGGTGAAACGAGAGTCAAATCAATGCCATTACTTCCGGTGCCGTTCTCCGGAAAGTTGGTGTAATCGGCGTAAGACTGTTTCACTGGAAGCGGAGGCGGTTTGTCGTCAGTGGTGTCACTCGAAAATGAAAACGAGTTCGAGTGCTGTGAAGTGGATATACTGTTTGTGGAGTCGCCGTGACTTATGCTTCGGGTCGGGCTATGAGTGTTTTGTTTCCTATACTGTCCACTATTGGGTCGACTGAGTCTTCGGTCGTATTCTGAGCGTAAGGGTCTGTGAGTTGACAAGTGTTCAGACAATTCAATAACTGGTTGTGACGTTTGGTTTGCTTCTGGTTTGGCCAAGAGGTCGGGTGCGTACCACTGGGCCTGAGAGGAGGAATCGTTGGATCGGCGAAAGTTGACCCCATCTTTGGACAACTGCTTTCTCAAGCCTTTGGTTAGCGTTCCTGTCGTTGCACTAAATATATTTGATGTACTGATGGACTGGTTGTTTGTATTGGCGGTTGAGTTGGGTTTAACCCAAACCGATATCGAGCGGACAGTACTGGCCTTCGAAGGGCTTATAGAAAATCTAATAATCAATACATTATTTGCAATCAATTTAGTGAACAAAAAACCGAAAGCTCTTAAGACTTACGAATCACTGGCAGTACTTCCCGAAGATATTCTGTCGAAGACCTTCGTCGGCGCAGAAGAGTGTGAATTCGGGACACCATTCCTCTTATCGCTCTTCTCTCTCCTTATCTTAACGTTAAACCTCTCCACGAGGTCTTCGGGAAGGCTTTGTTTGCCGTACTTTTCCTCAACATTACCCTTGAGTTTAGCGAACGCCTCCTCCATGTGGTCGTGGAATGGCCTCAAACTCAGTGGTGCTCTCTGTTTATGAATACCGATACCCACTTCAAGCAAAGGTATTTGCATTGCAATCAGTTTCTTAAGTTTAGTGATCCCTTCCTGGTCTTTACGGAACGGGTGTTTTGCCAAATACTCTTCGTTGAAGAACGCCTTCTCATAGTTGACAATACCTCCCATAACAGCGGCGTCTACTATACCATTGAGTGCGAGACTCAACGGATTCAATGGAAGGGCAGAATCGGAACGGTATTGAAGGATAAGGTTTCGGATCTTATTGTTTGAGTTCTCCATCGTTTCGATTGCGTTCTCCAAAGGACTCAATTCAAAAGTGTTGGTCTGAGTGACCGGAAAGCGGCGCAAAATACCCGGCAATGCATAAGAGGTCAACAGATTTGTCCTCTCGATCCACATGTTGGCGAACTCGTTGTCTGAATCCCTTTCCCCTTTCCTCAGGGGTCGGGAATACGTGAACTTTTGCACTTCATTTACTTTATAGTAGCGAAGGATCTGCTCGTGAACTGATTTACCCCTGAATTTGTCCCTTTCCTGCATAATTGGGTCCACTTTATTGATCTGTAAGTACTGGCCATTAGAGTCGGTGATGTCATCCCCGGGCGGATCCAATTTACTCAATGACTGTGCGTTCGGGAACTGATTCAACAGACGTCCAGTGAATTCACTCAATCTCTCGTACTCTTTGCCTCTATAGACAAACGTCTTGTTCTGAAGGAAAGCCGGAAATCCGCGGCCAAAGTAGGCGACCCTAAAGTACTCGGGTTCAGGTCTGGCCAGTTTCATGATGTTGTCGTAAAAGACGGCCATTCGCTGCAAAAGACCACTCAAATGGATGTAATCAAAGATTTCGGACTCGTATTGATGTATCACTTCTTTGCAATACGTGATACCCGTCTCCCATAGCTTTCCCCTATCGAAGTGCTCTATCATCTCATTGTACAGCAGTTCCTTCAGCTCCCGATGCGTCTCACACTCCGGATACTTGTCATTCCTCAACAGCTGTGGCAACGGCTCGTCCGTCCACTTAAGGAGGCGGGCGTGAAGAGCGAGGGTATAGGCGGCCTCCACGTGATTGTCACACTCCAGGTGCAAATCGCACAGTTTGTATAGATATCTAATATACATCTCTTTCCTCTCGATTTCGTTGTAGAACTCCAATAGGTTTACAGTACATGACATCAGACTCTCTTTGTTCTCGTCGTTAACCACCGATCGGTACTCCAGGAGTCGTCGCATCAGTCGGACAACCGTTCGGACGAAGAAGAGTCCACTTTCTCTCATCGCTGAGTGATGTTCACAATTAGTGCCCACAATCTCGAGGAAGAGGTCTTTGAACTGTTCGTCACCCCTTCCCCCCTCAATCAGTGCATCCAATTGTGTGATCATTTCGTTCTCGAATTGCTTGAAGTTTGCTTTGCATTCACTGTTGCGCTGATGGCCGGGACTGTCGGTGCTATGATATGAGGAGACGTTGAGTGTATAGCCCCCTGTCTTAGGGGAGTAGAACTCGCATTGCATCATATCGAAGAAGATAGGGATCGTCGCCTTCCGGAGCTCACTCTCCGGTATTAGTGTCATCTCGAGGAAGGGGCCCACCATTGAGGGCACAAATTGGATCTTGTACTGACCAAGGTTGAACCACATGGACCTGATCTCAAAGGCCATCTCCCGTCGCATGTCTTTATAGCGAGCGATGATTTTGTTTCTCTTATTCTGCGAGAAGTTCTCCAATTGTAGTGAGTCTTGGGTTAGGAATGCTATCGAACAGTGAAAGAAGTTGTTCCACAGCTGCACCTCAAACGGGTGGAGGAAATGGTCGCGAATACAGTGCGCGAAGTGTCTCAACGCGTTCAGTAATACACTGTTAGTGCAAAAATGGTTAGGTATTAGTGGATATGGAAATCGATGGCAATTATAGCCCAAACCTGTTCTGCAATAAAATCATTTCATTCCAGTCCTTCGGGAACACAATTCGCACCAAATCTCGGAAAACGATTAGTATTTCCATCAGAAAGTCCAACAAATCTATCGGTTGTTGGAAGTGATTGATGTACTCATTGTAGTGGAAAGGTGTCATCTGTCGCAGGATTGCCACCAAAATTGAGACCAAATTACACACCAATGGGTTCTCCCGATCCATGTCTATGAACGTCTGGATCACTGTCCGCAACAAAGACAGCATAATATCGGAGATGTCGTTCTGTGTGGGGCCGACGTCGCGGCCATTGGACAGCACAACCAACATATCGCTAAGTATTCTAATGCAGAGTTCAAACTCCTCTTTGCGGACCAGAAGAAGCCTTAAGTGATCGTTGATCACCGGAAGCAGTATTGTCCGGCAGTCGGCGTATTTGATGAAGAGCTCGCAGTGGACGATGTCGTTGACGCACATCATCTTCTGTTTGGTCAGGCGGTCGACGGGAACGTTGTTTATCAGATCCGTCAATATATACGACAACTCCTTCTCATTGAAGACACAGAGAATGTCTGTCAACGCAAAGGGAAAGTACTTAAGGCACGCGCCCTGGACTAAGAGTGACCGCTCAGAGGTGGACAACATCATTGAAGTGATCGATTGAAGCAGCTCTTTGAGGGACACTTCAAACTGAGCCTTCCCTTTGCCGCCATTGAGTGCCGCGAAGAGCACTCGCGATCTGACGATGAATTTGAAGATGTATTCCAAGGACTTCATCGAACGGAGCAATACTTCTTGGGATTCGACACTTGAGTTCACTTTTTCGATATAACTCTTGAGGACAACAATCAGTTTATTGTAGACAAGCGTTGCGCTGAAGTTCTGCTCGATATAGACGTCAAGCACTGGTCGGAAGTGCTGGTACTTGCGGTCAGAGATGAGGCCAATGATGAAGATAAGGGCCTCAAAGACCAGATTGTCGTAGACATCGGAATCGGTGTTTTGCATCAGTATATCGAAGAGTGCGTCCAACGTGTCCTGCAAGAACTTCACCACTTCCTCCCCGTCCACTTTCATCAGCGCCAGTAGATTGAACTTAAGGTTCTCTGGGTTTGACCTCCACTTCAATAGACCCAATAAATCTATATTCTGTGTCAGTTTAGTAGAGCACACGACTGTCGATATAGTGAACGAGTCTTTAGGACTGATTTGAATGCCATTCGTCTGAAACATATTCGACAACTGTTTGACACCGATTTGATTGATATTAAGGCTCGAGTTGTGGACCCTGTGCTCCAACTCCGCCCGATTTGAGGGCAGCTTAAGATACGCGGCCTCCGTCTCATCGTAGCGCTTGTGGTCTACTTTATAGACCAGTAGTTCGTGATTCTGGTCAGACATTGTCGTCCCGTTTTCGTTCATCAGACGGATGTAAGACATGGCGAACGGCTTCTCTGTCTTATCTTTGTTATCATTGGACGACCGGTGCCTGAATGTGACCTTCAGGTGTCCGCCATAGAAGTCCTCGATTGGAATCGATATCTTCAGCGTTTCCATCCATTTTGGTCTCTCTTCGTGATAATAGACAACACTTTTATATTCATTCATGAGCTCAGATCCGGCGCCGAAACTGAGACAATGAGGTAATAACAGCCCCTTTTCGTTACACACCCTAACAGTGACCTCAACATTGCGTTCAGACTTTTTACTTCCTTTACTAAACTCTCCGCAAACGAGGGTTAGGTATAAGTCGTTTCGGATATCACCGGGAAGTATGACTTCCGGAAAACCCATTTTCCGGGCGACGGATGTGAACGGAGAGACCAAATGTGCGTATTCTTCGCGGATCTGCTTCTGGTCTCCGTGTAGTAGTTTAAGTGACACGAAGAGTCCCTGTCCTTTGCACTCCTTCTGACTGATCTCACGCGCGGATATTATTTTGCGAATCACGGCATCCAATGAATCCCTTTCCCCGCACTGTGCAAACGGTATGAAGTGCTGCTTCTCTTCATCCGTATCCGTCTTCTCGTTGAGAAAGTCCGTTATGTCCATCGCTGAGGACAATGAGGTTTAGTATTAGTAATCAATACTTAAGTAACAAATCAATGGTTCGATTGAATACCTGCGACACCGAAAGGACGTCTCAATCCATCCGACGATCGTTTAGTACTTTGTATATGACTTTTGCGGACATTCTTCACCTCTTCCTTCACTTCCATTCCTCCGATTCGTATTGTCTGACAAATCAAATACACCTTTTCTCGCGCCAAGTCCTTAGACCCGAGATCCTAACCATTCCCGCAATTAGTGTCTTGTCTTTCAAATCAATTAACAAAATATTTACCGCAAACACAACCCGAAGGTTATTGAGTTGATCCAGGTCTCTCATGAGACCCTCTTTACCCCATTTAACCAAATAGTTTTCACTGATAAACACCCCTTCCTTTCCGTCGTATAAAGTCATCAAAAGGTCTGCGTCTTCGCCGATACGACAGACAAAGTTCTTGACCGTAACGTAAAGGTTATGATTATAACGAGTCGATGACCTCTTATTCTTGTAGTCAACACTAAGACCTAATTGTTTGATCCGATGCGCCGCCGCTTCGTGTGCTCTGAACACCTCAACAGTGCTGGTGATGTCGGGATTGAGTATATTTCCCGAGTCGTCCCGAACTACTAAATCTAAGCCCAATATTCTGTGTAAAACAAGACATTTGAAACCACTGTTGAACAAGAGAGGGGACAGTTATATGGACTCACGCATTGCCCTGGTCAATCTTGGAGGTGACCTTCTGCTTCAACTCCTTCATCTCGTCGGCGGGCAGTGTTCCGGACATAATCTGTTTCCTGGATGTAATCAATTCGTACATCATTTCCCGAATTACCCGGAAGTTTGCATTTGAGGACTAATTAAAAGACAATTGCATTCAAACCCTGTTTACAAACAAAACCATTGAGTGCTTACGATATAGAGTTGCTTCCAAATGACACCCCATTCCCGTATAACAGACGTGATCTCCTGTATTATCGGCGGCTCCCGAGGAATGACCACTTCTTGAACACTTGATTAAAAGAGTATTAATGAGTTTAAAGCACAAGCAATGGTCGGATAGACCGGTGGGGGAGAGGGTTGGCAAACAATACCCCGTTTTGTCGATTACGGCGTCTTTAGTGAAGATATAGTTTTTGGGAAATATGCCGAAGAGTGACCTATTCTTCAGACAATAGCCGTAATACCATTGATTGCATTCCTCGAGTACGCGAACCGAATCGCCGATCGATAGCCGAAGTCTGTGCGGAAGGACTAGACTTTGCTTCAGATTTGAGACCACTTTTGGAGACAGAGATTACAATCAATTCATTTGACATTTAATTATCAAAACTGCAATTAAGGGGCAAATCAGGGGCTAAATTGCAACTCAAATACAAACCGATTCCGTATTTCTCTTTGTCGGCGATTGGTGTCCACTTTGTGGCCATTTTTACACTCAATTCACTCTTTGTTTGATTTTGTGGTCAAACCTCTCAAACAATAATTCAATTCATTATCAAAATCCTTGACTCCAGTGATGTTTTGAATGCAAAATAAGGGGGCAATGAGCGAAAATAAGGGGTATTTTAAGCACTTAAAACTTTTTTCACATTAAAAAACAATAATTTCATTAATTATTGAAACTTTTGTCTCAATTATTGATTTAATGATCACTTGATTGAAGACTTCTTATGACCAAAGAATGTCTTAATTATAATCAATGAGTGAACCAATGGATACCAAACCCTATAAATCACTGAAAACTATATTTCCATAACATTATGTCATTTCAGTCATCAATACATTTGATGTTTACGTTAATCCCATTCACTTACAGCGGATATAAACAAGTTATCTCTTCCTATTGGTGGCGCCACACAGTCTTCAAAGTACTCTGGGCTAATAATAATGCTAAAAACTCACTAAAATTAAATATCTAGTTAAAGTGAATTAAGGATCACCAGGATCACCAAATATTGACCTACTATCATCTGATAAGTTTAAAATCAATTTTCAACATGGTAAAACTAGCATTATTTTTGTTCGATATAAGCTATGTTAATTTTTCAGTGCTTAAAATATACAGGGAACTTAAATGCAAATATAAAGCTTGAATCGTTTGTTTTTGCACTAAAATCCCGGTCCTTTCACGCGCTTCAGAAGCAATTGTTGAGAACAACCATTCATTCGATTTAGACATTAGTTATTCGTCTTTAATATTGTTTACAAAAATATTGATTTGATTGTCAATTAAGACAATGAAAGTGTCCGAAAGACAGGCCATCGCTCAAAGAGTTGTGCACTTTTATACTGAAAAGGCCGACAAGAATAAGGTTAAGACAATTAAGCACTTTCTGGAGGAAGGGTTGAAAAGGAGAACATTGTATTACATTATCAATAGATATGAAGAACGAATGACATCAGAATTCAAACCAAAGACAGGACGACCGACCTCTTCAGTGGCCATAAATAACAACAATAAAGTGGTTAAAAAGTTTTTGACCACTAATTTATCGGAAAGAAAAATCGCGGATCAGTTAAATATGAGTCACGCAATGGTACAGAGAATTAAGCGGAGGAATGGTATTAAGACAAACAAATGTATATCCGGTCCTAAATATACCGAAAATCAGATGAAAAGAGCGAAAACCTTTTGCCGAGAATTGCATAGGAATTCAATGAATAAACACCTGATTATTGATGACGAGACTTACGTAATGGTTGACCCCGAGAACATCCCTGGTCAGAAGTATTTCAATTATATAGATAAGAATTTAGTTCCCGATCGGCTAATGTTTAAATGCAAAGAAAAGTTCCCGAAAAAGTACCTGGTCTGGCAGGCCATGGATGACC
>JAQGAT010001315.1:0-15503 GCA_034687845.1 Pantelozetes paolii
CACACTAAAATCTTAATCCATAGGACTTATACACACAGACTATGCAATAAAGGGAGACACCTATTGTCTCAGCCAATCCCTCGATGTCACCCAAAGATTCTGATGCACCTGACAGGTGTATGCAATGATTATACCGAGTATATGTGAAATAGATTTTATTTTTCTCACTAAATGTAATGCAAAGTATTATTGCATTGCATTACAACCGGAATCTCCAGTATTTTGTTTGCGTTTGACGTAAATTCAAGTAAAATATCTGTATTTTAATTGATTTTCACTTTTTATTCACAAAAAGTTTGATTAATGTCTAAACACTGATGTCATATGACGTCATTGGCGGGGAAATTAGCATGCTACTATCGGAGGTTCAAATATTATATGCCAATTAAAAACATGCGATCTTTTAACACAATTTCAATACACAGTATATAATCAAAAATATAACTGAAATTTTGGTTTAAAAAGTATTTACTAAAACTCTTTTCACATGTTTTTCTCTAAATTCAGTTTTAAAATCAATTTTACTATTATTTGCATTAATACTAAAAAATGATTAATGATTTCAATGGATCCGAATCATTCTCATTGTCTTATGACTGGTCAGACCTATGGTCCAGTTGTGCCATAAATCAGTTGATAGTGAAATATGGGTTACTGTTATCGCTAACCTCATCAACAGTTTATTTAATTATCTGTCGCCTGCACTCAACTACCCGTCCATTAACCTCAAACAGAGAGATAGTGAATCGGTTGAAGACATTATGGCTTTTATACAAAATATTTATGTTTTTATTGAACTTCAAGTTTTTGCGGCTATTTCTCCGCCAAATCAGTTACGGACAGCTACTGCCAGTGCTAAGAGCACCCGATACTATAAGTGATGTGCCAACAATAACACAACATTTAGTGGATTTGTATTTATTTTACTATTTATTAAAAATCGCTGATCTCTTTGAGACACCACTTCTGCTTACAATGGATAAGAGTTTGAGTACAATGCAAATGATTGATAACGTTTTGCAGCCCATCCTCTGCACCGTATGTCTGCGCTCACACCACTGGTGTGAACCGATGTCAATCTATTTCATCTTAAAATCAATTACTCATCTCTTCACTCATTTACATCACATAATGTCATCTGCTTTAAGACAATCAAAACCATTGCCAGCAATGAAGCGATTGATAGATAATTCAAATTATATTCAACCACTCATTCATAGCTACTATTTTCTGCAACTCATTAATTATAACCCTGGCTATAGTTATCACTGTCTATTTGCGACACTATTTCCTTATCTATTGCTACCTGTGCTGTCAATTGTGTGCCAAAGCCTATTGAAGGTCTCCGAAAGCGTTGTGAAAACTAAAATCACTGACAAAACTAATCCAACAATTAATAGCATAAGAAGAAAGCATTCAATCAGTTATTACAGTAAATCTTATGCCTATTATAAGCACTCGAACTATAGTTTGAGTCAAATATTGTAAACTATTTAAACACTTGTAAATCATTTCAAATATATTTATTGTAAATATTTTTTTTGAACACTGAATGTTTTCATTAAACTATAGATTAATAAAATTCCTTTTAAAAATATGACCAAGCTCTGTTTTCAAATAATTGCCACACTCATTCTGCATATATTTATCATCGTCATTTAATTAATTAATTAATAAATACATTGGTAATTAAAATTGAGTTTAATTTTAGGCACAAATTAATTGATTAAAAATTTAATTAAAAATTTCATTAAATTATTGAAAAAATTTAATTCAAAAATAGATTTAAACGAAAAAACATTTGAAACAAATGACACAAAAATAAAACACAAAAAAATAGATAATCTAAATTAATTTTACACAAATAAGGGGGCAATAAATGAAGGGGTAAAGTAAATAAAGTCCTCAACACATACACCGAAAACATTTTATAAACAATTAGAGGTCCGGACAGTCGTATAGCAAAAGGGGTGACAAATAAAAGGTTATCAAAAATGTATAGAAAATATTTGAATAACTTTTAATTGATATTCATTTCTATTATTAATAGAAAGTGTCGTTTTTTGTAGCAATTATTGCACACAAACAACAATTAAGGCTTCATTCCAATAGTACGTACGCACACGAGGGAGGGGGGAGGCGTCAGGTCTAAAGTCTATCAACTGTACTATAATATAGGAATTAACTCCTAATTATGAGTATTCCGGGAGAAGGGGTCTGACCATCGGTGCGTACGTACTTTGTGAACACCGCCTAACGATATATTTTAGCACTAATTGTCGATTGTATTTAGAAATTCACTTCAAATCTGATAATTCGTTCAAAGAATCGATTGATATGTCAGTCGACGAGTGGAGTCTCACTGTTCAGTTGAGTCGGTCATTGAAATAACAATTGATTTTTCATTACTTCAATAAACTATTAAACAATTTCTCAGTTATAGTGGTATTCAATAATAAGCGCTTCGTCTGAGTCTTCATAATCTATAGGATTAGGGGGTTTTCAGGGGGTTTTTTGGTCACAAAGAAAGAGAGAGAAAGAGAGAGATTAGTCGAGAATTAGTCTGAAATGAAGTCTTCAATTGATTTAACGATTATTTAAAACACAAATACTAAACAAAAAACTGATTGTCAATCACTGATGACAGACATTGAGTGCAAAACTAATGAGAAATAAAAACAAATAAATATTAAATACAAACAAAAAAACGAAAAAATAGTTTTCAAAACAAAAAAACACAACAAAAATGTTTGAAAATAATAGGAATTGCGTTGAAATTGGAAAAACATTTTTACAATAAATAGTTATTTAAATAAATAGTGTTTTCCTCTTTGAAGTCATGTAATGATTTGTATTAGACATATAGGTTCAGGCACTTTAGGGGTTCTCTCTATTTTAAGGGGCCTTAAGGGGCGCCGAAAATATTTTAATAATAATAATATACTATTTGTAAATAATTTTAACAAAAAATCTCTTCGTTTTTGTGAGTAATTAATGATTGCATCAAAAAATGAGATTATATTTCAAGACTTAAAGTAAATATTATATTACATTAAACTCGCGTACAATTGATTACTGGGTGCCGTCAAAAGCTAACTGTGCAGCCAATTGAAAGGGGGATAGAGAGGCCAAAGGGGCCGGAATTCATCAAAATTAAAAGAAACCGGAAATTGATTTCAAAATCAAATTAAAGTTAAACTCAAAAACAATTCATAAAATCGATTGACTTTTTAGCACTAAATCTGTTCATTGATAGACACTCTGTGTGTGTGAGAGAGAGAGAGCACAGGGAGGCGGCGGACAGACATTACATGACGTCAACAAAGAATTCACAGGGATTTCCCATTGCCATGCGAAAGGACTGTCGACTACCCCCTATATCAGATGACTGGCCGTCCATTTGCTTCTCTGAATCCCTGGCAGTGGTAGCAGTAGTTCCCGAATGCGTAGATCCGGCGCCCGACTGATCACTGGCCCCGTCGTTGGCCATAAGTGGGTTAATATTGTGATTGTTGTGCATAAGCTCTCCATTCAAGTGCTTGCTGTTCATCGGGTGCTGCTGTAAAGGGTTGCCCATCGCTTGCATTTGCTTCTGTTGGAGAGCACCGATATGTATGGGTCCACTCCGTTGGCTCAGCTCATCGAAGTCAGTGCTGGCGCCAGGACTGGCACTCTGGCGCTCACCAATCAGATTGACGACATCATTGCGCCGATGGATACCATTATCCATACCATTCCCGCTATGGACTAAACAAAGGCAACGCAAAGTCAATTGAGGAAAGGGTGGAAAAGCAATAATAATGAGTTCCGCACCTGAATTGCTATTAATGTTGGCCTCGAGGCCGAAGGGTTGGGCGCCAAACATGCCGTAGTTGTGTATCTCACCGCCCGAACCCCAGGGATGCATAAAAGTGGGCGCATAGTTGCCCGTGTATTGGGGTATCAGCGCTCCGGCGGACATATAACTGGGCGGCAGGTCGTCCTCATTGACCTTCAGGTTCGCGAACTCCCGTTCCGGTAGTGACTCATTGAACACATAATAGCACTGTTCGCTAAACGAACTCTTATTCACAGTGTGTTTAATGAAGCCCTGCTTAAGCATCTGATTGGCGTATTTGCGGGCCTCACGCCTGTCCTGAAAGCCCTGGACATTGCGGTAGAGCCAGTCGACCACTTCGGAGCCGATGAAGGCGTTCGGTATTGTGATCTTAAGCCACATCCTGTCCCTGACGTCGAGTCCGGAGTCTGCGTTGGCCATAGACTTGGCGATTGTCATCATATCCATCTCAACGGACAGGTGGTTGCTGTCCATTATTAGCTGTCTGTCCGACTCCGGCAGCGACGATGTGATTGAGGATGAGGTCGATGTTAGGGTCGAGACGGACGGCGGCCTCAATGGATAGTCAGGTTCTGAAATCATAGAGAGTTTGTGTGAATAAGGGGCTGCAAAAACAGGGGCTTTATTACCGCCGAATTGATTAGCTCTGGCGGCCTCCGTGTGTGCCACCCAAGCGCCCGGATCTATAGGCCGGACCGGTTCGGTGCGCGGAATAGTGAAATAGCCTTTCGGGTTGGGATCCCAGCACTTGGCGACCACCAGCTTAATAGGGCCCGGCTTTTGAACGGCCGCTCTGAGCACTTGGACGGCGTCGTCATTAGACATGTCCTCAAAGTTGACGTCATTGACCTGTAGTATCATATCTCCCGGCTCTATACGACCGTCCAGTGCCACAGCGCCGCCCTTCATGATAGAGCCCACGTATATGCCTCCGTCGCCGCCCTTATTGGACTGACCGACGATCGATATGCCCAGGAAGGAGACGGTGTCCAAGTTCAGGGTCACTGTAATTATATTCAACGACATTGTGCTCTCCGTTATGGAACTGACGGATGAGGTCTTCAGTGGAGACATGAAAACAAGTGAAGAGTTTTTTTAGACAATTGTTTAGACAATGGTTTTGAGGACTCACTCTCGACATGACTGGCATCCGATGGCGACGTCTCCGCCGCCGGTGTCTGCGGTCATGGATTCGGGAAACACTGGTCTCGTCTGTTGTCGTCGATATACGGCTATTGATCTCATCCTCGTCTGTGTCGTCATCGGAGTCGACGAAAGAAGTGGTCTCTATATCGCTGGTCACCACCGATGAGGTGTCGCAGCGGCAGTGGTTGCTATGCATGTGCTCTGGCGGCCGATGATTGGCACCCGATTTGTGGTAACTTCGATGTCTGGGACCTGAAGTGAAGCAAAAGTAGGGATTAGTTTAGAGAGAAAAGGGTTTGTTATCTGAGGACAGACTCGAGTACTGATTGCCACCCCTTCTGGAGCTGACCATAGACTCCGTTTCGGTGGTGGTATCGCCGCCGCAGTGGTCACCGCCGCCGACGCCATGGAAAGAGGGCGGACGGGAGTCGCCAATGAGTCTTAGCCTCTCGTGAGGTATACCCGGGATGTGATCACTGCGTTGAGACAATTCAGTGCACTGGGAGTTAGTGTCGGAGAGGTTGGAGCCGTCGGCGGTGACCAGCCATGCGACGACCCGACCCTTAAAGATGGGCAGTCGTGTCAAGTCATCGATGATCTCCTCCTTAACGACACCGAAGTCGTCGTCCAATGACTTGAAAAAGTACTTATAGTTAGGTCTGGGAAGTGATAGCACAGACTTGAAGTCGGAAAGGGTTATCGATGAGTGAGGGACAGGTAGTTTCACCAGATATGGTGTCTCCTCGTCGTCGATGTGGTAAATGATTTTTGTCTCATCGGTTGATATCGATTGCATTGTCTGACTGTCCACTCAAGAGATCCAATCCATTGTCGGATCAGTTATTGTGATAACAAAATGACATTTTCTCTGCCATTGAGTGCTAAACAACTAATGCTTACATAAATTACGGCATATTTTCTCCATTCAAATGACGATAGCTATTATTATATGCACTTTCAATATTTAAGTGAGCTTGGCTATGCCGGTAAAGTTTATTATCAAGGTGATGTTGTTGATTAGCAACAAGGTAAATGTATTCTTAATCTGAAGCCATTAATATCTTACTGATAATTACCAGGTTATACAGTATATTTTAATTGAATTTAAGTAACAGGTTTAAGAAAATACAAGACTAAGCCTGGTTAGATTAGTTTTAAATACTCGGAACAAATACGCAATCATTTTATTGATATAAGGAAATAATTGATTGAAAATACTCTACTTTTCAACACTTTAATTGGCATTTTAAGCAAGGTGACTTTAATTCAGCCTCTTTTTCACTTTTAATGATAGTATCCTGGTGTTTTAAAACATAATCATAAGCTTAAACAACATTTAATAACATTAATAAATGCAATAATTATAACCAAAAACATAAATAAACTGTCAATGTTTCAATATAGATTAAACAACCTAGATTACTACATAAAAACTATCTTAATTTAATATATTGATGTACTAGACTAAATATTACAAAATTTCTCTATTGAACAATTATAGAGCACCGGAGTATATTTGATAATAATTACTACCTTGACTCTTTATTGATCAGGGTGTTAATTAACATTTTATAACCTAAAAGGGTTATTTTAAATAATTTATTGCTTCAGACTAATTTCATTTTTACTTTGAATTGATTGTAAAAATTATTATTGTATTTCACAACAATAATTACTAATCAGATGATGACATTGATGAGTTAATTTCAATGTAAGCAATGATAATTCAGTAACACTTTTACGATTAAATTATCACTTAATTTAATATATCCTTTCTCAGATATCACTTAAATATTTATTGTAATCATTTAAAAAATAGACTAATTATTATAATTATTGTGTCATCAATGTCATTGTTGATAGTAAAGTGAGCAAGGGAGAATAAAATGTTTGCTGAATATTTTAAAATCAATTCAATGTTTGTTTAAATTTTTGATATATTTTGATAAAACACTGGAAAATATGGCAACAGTTTTGGTGTTAATGTTTTGTTTAATCAGTCAAATGAATCATTGATTTACTTTTCAGTGATAGGGCGCCGGAAGTGAGGGGTAAGTCAGGAAAGGCTTTAATATTAATAGCATTTTTTGTGCAATAAATCGTTTTATTATGTAAACAGTCAGTGCTTTCCGTAAAATAAGTTTTTAATTGCTTTCATAGAAATATTTCTTCAATTTTTTTGTCTTCTCTTTTGATGTGTTTTAAAACGAAAGCAAATATTTTGACAAAACTTTGATTTCAAACAAATTTTAAAGACTATTGAAAAGTGGTTTAACCACTAAAGGGTCGGCACATTATTATTGATAATATTATTTACAGATAATTGTTTTGATAGCTCCTTATCGGCGGATCAGCTCAAAAGGAGAGGGAACTGTCTCTGATGAGAGGGACTGGAGTTTTAGAGTGGAGTTTATTAACTAAACTTTATTTTATAGTTAACACTGAATATAAAAACTAATAAATAATAAATTACTGTTAAAAATGGGTTTTAATTCAATTGAATGACAGAAAAGTGTTTACAGAAAATGATTTTTATATTCAAAAGGGGTTTAAAACAACGGAAACACTTGTTTCCCTGAATTACACCTTTTAGTACAATAAAACATGAATTGAAACTAATTTTATGTCAATTTTTCTGTTGTATTAAATATCAGAAAATGCTTTTCAGAGAAGTGTTTCAAAAAGTGATTCAATTGTTTTGAAAGAAATGTTTTAAAAAGTGTTTAAAATTTTAAGCATTTATTTCTGTCCACAATTTGATTATTTTTTGTGCAAGATTAAATTCAATGTTATTTTTTAATTACTTAATAATTTGGTGGCAATAGTATACCTACCGGTGCTCTCATTAAACGTCTAATAAAATAATCTGTAAATTAATAATTAAATTATTAGTTATTGTTGTTATATATCATAGAAATCGTCGGAAAGTTCAAAAGATTTGCTAAAATTATTGTAAAAACTACTCAAATATTAAACACTTTAAACATATTTAGCGCTTATTATATGACAAACAATTACTTTTCCACTCAAAAGGAAAGGCAGTCCGGAGAGTGAGATATGGATATAATCACTGTAATGACTGTTTGTGTTATTATTGCACACAAAACGCAATTATAATAAGAAAATTCATATTTCGTTGTCTAAAAGAAATCTATATCTGAATCAGAGCTCTGGCAGACTGTTTGGTGTTATAGTTCTTCCCCTCTCACACTCTGCCCTGTGTTCAACACACACAGACTGTTTGGTTCCCGATATAACTGTAATAATAGTTTATTTGTTGTAAAAATAAAGTTTATTTTTGGACTCATTTCTGGCACAAGATGTCAAACAAGCGGACACTTCATCGCAAAGCCAATGAACACACACTCATTTGGTATAGGATTTCATCAATTGATTTCATTTTTGTGTTGAATTTTTAGTGAAGAAAATGTTTTCAAGACTTTTTTGTTTCAACACTTTTTTCACACCACTATAGGCTTGAAGCCAACTATGAGCTCAAGGAAGGCATATGTCTTCCCCGGTGTCTATTATATCGCCATTATTTGGATTATATGAGGAAGAGATCATCGAAACCTATCGGCGCCGCAGCTTTTGGAAAGGTATGTGAAATGAGTTGTGGTTTGGTTTTGAGATTTTCTTTTATTGTATTTTATTTAATGTTTTTATTCATTGAACAGTTAGTGCGACAAAGGTTTCCCAAAATCACGACCAGAAGACTGGGCACTAGAGGTCAATCCAAATATCATTACTATGGCGTCGGTATTAAAAGCTCATCCATTTATTTTGAAGACGAACAACAGATCCAGAATCAAAATAAAGTACAAAACAGGTATGTTTTTAATTTTATTTATCATTGTAAGCTTCACGATCACCAACGTTAAACTGTTTAGAATAATATAGCCTAGGTAGAAATTGTATCAATATTTTATTCAATGTTATTTTGATTGAAATTTGTGTTCAAAACTATACAAAAATCATTCACAGAATCATAAGTCGAGAGAAAATCCGAAACAAATCAAAGAAAACTTATTCATCGCTAAGAAAACCGATTATACGAGCGCTGAAAAGCACCGGATTGTCAGTGCCACCGATGATCAGTGTTAAGCCACAGCTGCGGCACTTTCCTCGAGCCTCTGATTTTGTGATTCCCCTGATTATAGAAAGGGACAAATTGTCGACATTTTTAATTATGTATAGAAGTCATTGTCAGAGAATTTTGGATACGTTTGTGACCGCAAACACCGATGAAGTGCACAAATATCTGTCACACTTTTGGACAGGCATTCCCAAACACTTGACAGAATTATTGGACAATCCTTTTATGGTGAATGTGATTGAGTGTTCCGATTCTGTGCTTTATACTGTAAGTGAAAAATCTACCTGTGCTTACATTAAAATATTATTCATTGATATATTATAAGACTGTAATCTCTATAAATCTGTTTTAAGTTTATTAACTATTAGTGCTATTCATTAATGTTGGAGTGAAGAGACACTGAGACTGCATTTTTATCATGGATAAATTAGATCTATTAACCAAGATCAGATTCTATTTTCTTAAAACTATAACAATATAATTGAATTGAAATGTATAAGTAGTTATAATCAATGATTTATTGATGAAAAAATCTCTATCTCTTATTCATTCTGTTAATCTACAATATTACCTTGATAATAATTGTAGGATAATATTTTAGCTTGTTGAAATCGATCTCTACAATTTTCACTAACTTTTAATTGGCTATAAGTGCTTTGATTATCAATTTCTGCACTCAATTGATATTTCAACACTCATTAGAAGATAGTTATTGAGTGTATGAAGGGTTTAATTATCTGTTTTATTGATTTCACTTTTATACCCCTTCTGTCAAATTCATTAACTTCATCCCCCTTTAGGCTATTGAGGACGCTTTAACACCAAAATCTTTACATGAATTGCCGGAACAGTTCATTCAAGAATTGATACTTATATTGAATTCAATGCCCAAATGGATTGAGATATCAATGAAATCTCTGTCCTATGAGATAATGGCCAAGAGGTTGGAGGTTTTGAACCGCTTTTCCACTGCAATCCGAAGACAGCTTTCATTTTTACAATTAGTCAAAGTATAGTCAAATATAGACTGAAATTAAGGGTGAAGTCATTAACATATTTTGTTTTATACCCCTTAAAAGAGCTGCAAAATAGTTGTCTCACAACCGGAAAACGTGTCGATTATGTGTCGTGAAATACAATGCATTGAAACGCAAGAGATTTGGTCACAAATAGTGACCCTTTTGTCCGATTCTCTGTCGACAGAAGCCATCTATCATTCATTGAGTGCTCTGTTCAGTGCCTTAACCAAAGATATCAATTTTGAGCAACTGTGCGATTGGGTCAACACTATTATAGATAAATATGTGATTAATGTGAGTATAGATTGACTTTTATGCTAAGAATTGACAAAAACATTACAGAATTTTAGTTTAAAAAACGCTGACAATTAAAACACAGTTCACACCCTATATTAGGGGCAAAAATATACATTAAATACCTTTGAAAAGTGATTCTGTTATCACTTGAAATCGGAAATGGATTTCATTGATAGCAGAGGTTTGGGCGGAAAAAGCACTAAAACTAAAGTCCAATGATTTTGTTATTATTTTTTGTGTGAAATACAAGAATTGTTTCATTAATTCAAAGCATTTTTTATATTATTTATATTAAATGTCAATAAAATTATTGTTTAATCTAATGATTGAAAAACTGATTCACGCATTTGTAATGTGTTTTATAGGGGAAGTACGCGTGTTTGACAAATAGGGCGAGTCAATTGGTGTTTGCCCTGGGCACATACCTTTCCGGTATTATACGTGATCTAACATTAAGCAGCGCTAAAAGCTTTGGTGAGTAATACTAACTCTAGAATTTGATTCAATTGTAAATCATTATTATGTTATTCATTGAAACAATTGATAACAAAATTAAATATAGTTTTCATTAATGTTTTGCGATTTTGTTGTAAACATTGTTATTATAGTAAACATTATAACAATTATTTTATTAGACGTTTGAATCCTTGAACTTCTTATGTAAATATAAGAAATGTTATTTTAGATTGAATTAGAATTTTAGATTAGGTTTTTTGTTGCTTTTATATAAAATCTATACTAGAACATTTAAGATAATTGTTTTATACCCCTTATAAATATTTAATTTATTTTATTTATAGCGCCTGAAATGTTAATCTTAAAGAATTTGATTTCTAATCTCCCCTTTCAATGAATATTACCTTGCTTGATAATTATATCAAAATTAGTGTAGTAAGTCTGAATAACTAATTGATAAAATATCCCTTAATTTGTTCAGGGTTTTGGCATTTATTATTCATAACCCTTGAAGAATACACATTATTAACGGTTTGGCGTTCAATAAGACATGAATCAGATTCAGTGAGAAGACTAACAATTATGAAACAACCGCTCAATAATGGTATTGAAAGTCAAAAATAATTGAGAGTTAAAACTAAAACCAATAAATCATTGATCCCTTTCCTAACAGTCTTATCCCAGACCTCATCCACTGATCAGAAAACTTATGATAATAGCCAACAGAGCGATGAAATCAATCTATTCCTCTCATTGTCTTGTTATCCATGGGATCAGTTCACTGATGATTATCCACATCAGACACTGTACTCAACGGATGTTTCACATTATTTGAGTGACCAGTTTATGGCCAACACCAGCGACCGAACCATCACATCCAATGGCAACGTATATACCTGTCTGTCATAACTTAAATCATAAAACACTGTAAGAATTGATAAAACATTGAAAACAAATAAAACTTTAATTAAATTTATTGTAAATTAAGTGACATTTATCTCAATTGTCAATCATTTGTGCTAAAAGTTTGTTGTAATCACTGAATGAAATATTTTAATCACTTATACCCCGGGTATATATCATTACAATTAGTTCCTTATACTCTGTATATTAAATATATATTTGTAAACATTTTCACAATCATTATTCCCATCCCTGAGGGCATCATCCGACCAACTGTTGTAATCACTGTCTGTGTTGTCCAACCATTTGAATGATTTGTTAGTATATTTCAAACCAATCCAAACATTGTCTGAAATATTATTGTATTTAATCAATTGATTGGTTAAGAATTCAACTCTTGTTGTGAATGAATAGAAACCAAAGTAGCTTGCACATCTAGTGATGAACACTTGGACTGATTCTACAAACGTTGCCTTTTCTTCAATCACTTTAAGACACTTTTGATCCAAAAATGAAACCCATCCCCTTTCACAGGGGTTGGAATTAGGAGTTGAAACTTTGAATTTAAAAAAAATAATAAATAAAATATAAATTTATTGAAATAAATTAAAATTAAATATGAACTTGGTATAATTGAGATACTGAACTAGCATGAAATACCTTTACCTCTCAAATCATCAATCACATTTCGTAATTCATTATTCCGGTGACTGAGTTCACTGATATTTCTCTACAAGTGTTGTCGCAATACTTGTAACTCAATTAACAGGTATTTTTCATTATCACTGAAATTGATTTTAATATCTGTTTGTATTAATGAAATAAAATTTATTGTAAATTATATCTAAATGTGATTATAATGTGAGAGCAATAACTCACCAGAATAAGGGCAAACAATTAACATTGATACAATTAATAATGATAGATGCATTCTGGTAATATTTAAAATAAAATTAATGAAAAAATTATAATTAAATTATAATTTGTTTAATAAAGTGTTAAAATTTTATTGATAATGAATTTGTTTATATTTATAATTCAATAATATATACACTGGTGCTATATATTAATAAATTAATTTAATTGTATTATTTATTTATCTATTAATAATCGTTCACTAAATCAGTTTAATTCACTGTTTATCTCATCACTGTCGCCACAATTCAAACGCACTTTACTACAATTTAAAATTACTGTTAATCATTTATTTTGAACTTGTTTATTTAAATTCAAAGTATTAAGTATCATATAATAATCACAGAAAAATATCCGCATGATCCAATTCCATTGTTACCGTTTTTAGAGACATATAAGCGGGGGCTCTTATATTTCAATTTTCTAGATTTCATAAAAGTAAAAAGTACCACTCTTATATCTAGATATAAGACCCACTCAGACAGATAACTTATAAGAGGGATCTAATATTATTTCATAAATAATTTTAAAAACATATTTTTTGTTCAAATATATATTGATTAGTCTCTAAAACGATTTCGTCGGCACATTCCCAACCCCTCTCTTCAATCAACAATTATCTTCAATTAAAATAACTTCCGATTCATTACTTAAATTATAATTAATTGAAATTTAATTCAACTAATGAAATATTTTTTATAATAAGTAAATTCAACAAATATACATTATTGATGCTTACGTACTTTATGTAGTTGTGCCGTCACTATTGCAATGAAATATAACTCTGCAGTGCCAATGGGTACACACATAAATTAGGTACGCATAAAGATATATCTACTCATTAGTTGACTATCTTTTATAAAGTTTACGACTTATTACAGTGAGAGGGAAAGTGGGGTTAGGAGGGGATTGAATAGTTTTAGCTGACTTAATCAATATATGGTTTACCCTCCCCCTTTTTGGACAGTCATATAATTTAATTAAAAACGTCAGCGAATGTAATTAATATTGCCTTGCCACGTTTGCATAAATAATCTGTGACTGAATTTCAATAAACATTTATTATTAAAAATATAATAAAACCAAATTGACCAACATGAATTATAAAAGAATGGTCGCCGCAATCCTGTTCATATTAATTATTAATGTAAACGATGTCTTCGGATGGGAAGGTAGCTATAATACATGGCATATGGCTGCGTTCAGAAAAAGAAATAGGCAATTTCAAATGGATCCAAATTGAAATCAATTTACAACAAGGTGAGATTAAAAATATATTTAAAAATATTTTGAATAGATTTGAATACATTGTTAATTAGATGTATATATTTTTAGGTTCTGTGGGCTTACAAGAAAATTTGAATTCTGATTAATAACTTATAAACAGATAATGACCATGCACAATTATTTCTTTATTTAAAAATAAATTATTAAATCCATATCTAATCTTATTTAATTATTTTTCTTGTTATCACCAATGTCATTTTACTGCACGCTCTTTTAAATTGAGTTGAAATTCAAATGCTATTAAAATTAATAGTTGTGAAAGAGTTTCAGTGCTTTAATCGCAGTTTGGATTAGGTTAGAGATGTTGAGCGTTAGCGGACAGATGGGTCAGGAGGGGACGGGTTGATAGAGCGGGAGTGTAATTTAGGGGCGAGTATGACAAAGGATATCTGACCCAGTAGTATATAGTGGAGTTTTCGTTAGTGTGAGGGCCTAACTAGATGGGTGTGTGCCTTAATTAGGGTTAGAGGTCGATTACGTGAGTAAATATTTCCGACCAACTGACCCTAATTAGTTTGTGATTGGTTACATCTATTTGTTGATAGGCTATTGGCACTAAATATTCACTCACAGGGGAGAATAGTTTATAAATGGAGGAGGGGGTGTTAAATAACACATCTAGTATATGATCAATACTGGCCACGAAGCAATCGATAACAAATAATAATGATAAGGTGGTAAGATAATAGATGATTTAGAAAATGACCCTTTCCATAACCGACCGGTAACTAGTGATAACTGTTGACACGAAGATTATGTGTGTGGATCCCTCTGGTTCAATGGTACGACTGTGGACCTCCAGGTCCCATAATAAGAACTGTGGACCCCACCGGTCCAGGGATAACTGCTGTGGACCCCTTGGTACCATAATAACAATTGTAGACCCCTCTTGTCTATTGATAACGACTGTGGATTCCTCTGGTGCAGTGATATTCCTGGTTTTGGAGAATATCCATTAATATTAATACATGACATAATTTTTACCATGAATCATTTTCTCAATATTTTATAAATCCTAAACTTATTGCACAATTAAATGTAAAACAATATTTATTGGTTACTATAAGTTATTATTTTTATAATGAAGATAAAAACTCATTTATTGGCTTCGGTACTACACATACGACCTTGCGCTTTAGATACCTGTACTGTAATTCTTGTAAGAGAGGTATAGCGCCTATACCTCACTACAAATACAGATGTAGTTTAGCCTCAGGCCGTCAATAGAGTAACCCTTACTTATCAGTGATGTGATAAGAAAATCACGTTTTTTTAAATCAAGTTTTCCAATAAAATGCTTAAATTTTAGACAAAGAATTGGTATTTGTGTTGAAATTGAGTTCAAAAACACAATCAAATAATAATTGAAATATTCATCAAATGATTAATTGTTTAATAAATTGTTATTAAAGTGAATATTAATTTGAAATATACTTTTGCTATCATTTGATAGTCTTTTAAACTAAACGTAAAACAAATCTAATTATTATTGAAATCATAATCTATTGAATGATTTGTAACGGAGTTTATGAGTGAATATGTAGTG
>JAQGAT010001316.1:0-15490 GCA_034687845.1 Pantelozetes paolii
TTGATTTCTTATAAAAATCTAGGGTCTTACTCCTTGACAGGGTAAATTCCTTTTACTGCTCTCAAATACGGTCTTAAGTATAAAGTAATGGTATATAAGATAACCCTTACGTTCGTTGTGGCAGAGCTGCCAAAGACCAGAAACAGTTATCTTCTCATTGTATTCCATCTCTGGAGGCATTGAAAACTTCTGATACTCTTTGTTATTCATGTATTCAATTGAATGAAGCCATTCATTGGTCACTAAAGCTATAGCTGTTGACACTGAGGAGGATATGGCTGAGAGTGGGGTCAGTAATCTGTCATTTGAAACAATTAGGATATTATTGAAATTTGTTATCAATTCATATAAATGTTTAGTGAATTTATAAAATAGCATAAATTATATAAAAACTAATTAATTAATCTTGGTTATTCAATTTTGTAATTCAATCAGTATTACAACTGTTTTAATATTCATTTCTATTCAATAGTTATTAAAAAATATTTATAAAATTTAGATTTGAATTGAATTTAAATTTCATTTTTGAATAATTTTAAGGAAAACCTTCTCTCATATGAATTTAATTTGAAATAATGTTGTGTTGAATATGTAAAACACTACAGGAATCTAATCGATATAAATGATGCATGGTCATTCTCTGTAAAGGTTCATTAAATATCTTATGATTGATGTTATGTTTTGTATGAAATATATTATTAATAATTGAAAAAAGGTTACCCAGGTTGAAAATATAAATCTATGATAATTAGAGTAAAGAGATCCTGAGTCACCTTAACATGCGAATAGATCGCACTGACATAATGTGATCAAAAAATAATAAAATGATTTGAGTTTTTGTTTATTGAAATTTATGTCAAAAGCATTCACTGAGGAAAGAGTCGACAAATTATTTTGATTTCAATAAACTGAGTGAATGTTTTGATCGGTCTCCCCGTGTATACGCCCGGGCGGTAGTGTCAGGTGTGCACTTGCCAACAGATGCTGCATAAATAGCCAATACATTAAAACTGATGGTAAACACTGTCTGAAAATATTTATATATTAAGCACTGAAACGGATATAACATTTCAAATCATAAATTCAAGAAATAATCGATTTTGTCGTCAAAAATATTATTTCAATTCATTTTCTTATATTTTTGTCAATTGTTTTCAAATTAAATATTCATTTGTTTAAAATTATTTTATTTCTTCAAACACTTATCAAAACTGAAAACTGATTGACAGATAAAACAATTGTTATTAGGATTTCATCACTGAATCGATACAATTAATAAACGGATGAATAGATGTTGAGATGATTTCTAAGCACTTATTATTAAATATTTCTTTATTATTGTTATTATTGTTTGACTTTAAGAGTAATTTTATTTTCATAAAAACGATACCTTTATATGACTTACAAAAAGATGAAGAAATATCAACAAAGTATAGATTCTTTGCACACTTATTGTCAGTTTGGTATACATTAGTGCGGAACTGAAGACAAGGATCGGACCCATCCATTGGCACAAGGATGGGGTTCAGCTCAGCATCCCTTCAGCCGAGCCATACATTTCATTCGCAATCTATGAGCAGATTCTGTGAACTTTAAGTCTTAGTTTAGAGTCATTTGTTGTGCGTCTGACTGAAGAAGATGTTCACAAAAATCGATATTTTGTTGTTTACTATCGCTTCAGTGTCTCATCACTGAGCCATCAGACGAGTACTTGAATTGTATCTAAACTATTGATAAACTTTTAATTTATTCATTCAATGCATAAGATATTAATCATTAGTTGATTACAGGTCTAAAAAAATTCAAACAATTTTTCTCAAATTGTTTTATCAATAGTTGTTTAGTCTGAGAGATCTGTAATCCCTTTCCAGTCATACCATAAATGTTATTATTTTTTTTCAAAAATTGCTCAAAAGTTTAAATCTTTTTGGTTTTCTTTAATAAGTATTGGAAACAAAATTAATCTCAATTTGTGTTCAATCTGTTGTCAAATATGAAATGATTGACAGAAAATGAAAATAAAATAAATTTATTTTGAAATTTAATAAAACATTTTTATAACGAAAATAATATCAATAACTAAACAATTAATATATTTATTAATACAAACAGTTTTCATATCAATAATAAAAAGCCTAATAACCATTGATTTGCACATAATTTCACATATAATACAAATATATTTACAATTTATAGACACATATAATGATTGACAGAAAAACTAAATATATTTGAAAAATAAAAACTAATTTTTTGATGATTTGCTGGAAAGAGAGCCGTCGTCTGCACTCCAGGTCATTGAGTCCAGACTTTGTTGGTCGGAGTCTTTTAATTCAGGATAAGAGGGCTGCAAATAGTTTGTTAGAGTTGTCGACTCCTCGTCCATAAAGTCGCTAAACTTTCTGCAGACAGTTCTCGGCGCCAGAAGTTCTGGAGAACAGACATCTGTTTTGATATCCCTTTCCTCTAATTTGTTGTCAATAGTAATGATTGGACTTTTTGTATGGTTTTCGGCATTCATTTGAATCGATTGAACATTTGGTGAAAGTCTTATCGATTCGAGAATAGAGTTATTCATTTGGATATTGGTTTCACTGACGGCAGCACTGGTTCTGATGTCTGATATCTGTGGACTTAGAGTATCAGTCAATGTCTCAATGTTTGACTGATTGTCGCTGTGTTTGGCAAAGAATGTGAAATTGTTGGGAAGGGATGCCATCTTCATGAGAGGACGCCTTATGTTTAACTCTCGTTCCCTTTTTTGTCTATCAATCGCTTCCTTAAGTGCCCTCTTTTCGGCTTCAATTTCTTTTGCAATCTCTAAATCGATTTCGTAGTCCTCGTCCTCATCCATCTGTTTGTGTGACTCCTCCAAGTGCTTCATTAGCATAGCTATTACTACATTGACTAAAACGAACTGGGCCATTAAGACAAACACTACGAAATATAACGGTGCGATGATTGGGGAAATGCAACAGTTTCTCAGACATTCTTCAGATGCATCGCATTTGTCTCGCAATGTGTCCTAAGTTTACAACAAAGCACTCAATTAAACAGACATTCATTTCAAATGAGATAAACAATACACACCTTCATAATACCGTTCCAGTTATCACCGGTGGCGACACGGAATAGGGTTAAAAAAGCCATTCCGAAGTTCTGGAAATGTGCATGCTCACCCAACCCCCCACACGGGTTCTCTTCATCACATTCTTGTCAACAATAAAACAATACTTTTATCAATATTTTAAGTTATTTTTTATGCCAATCCTCACCTAATCTTCCGAAGAGTTCTGTTCCCAAAGCAGAGAATATAAAAAAGAGTAAAAAGAAAAGAAGTCCGAGATTTCCGACTTGAGGTAAGGCCTGCATAACTGTGTCCAACAACTGTCTGATCCCTTTTGCCATTTTTAAAAGCTTCAAAACCCTTGCGATTCTCATTACACGCATCACACGAATTATGGTTGGATTTATAGGTATAAGCGTTGACTCCATTTCCTCGAGAATAATACCCAGAATAGATAGCATTACTATAATAACGTCTAATTGATTCCATTTGTCTTTCAAATAACGTCTGACACCCAATGCCATGGCTTTCATAATGGCCTCACACACGAAGACAGCGGTAAAAATAAAGTTGAATATCTTTAGTGTGTTTTCCAGTTCCTAATGGACAGACATTTAGATACAAATAAAAATGAAAATATTATAAGATATGCAAAACATTAGGGAAAAGGATATAAAGATCATTGAATAGATTCACTCACTATAGGCATCATATAGTACTCTAAAGACATTGTAATCACATTCAGTCCTATCACAGCCGCTATAATCAAATCAAAGTACTTTCCGGTCACTATCTTATGGACAAATAGCCGACACTTCCCGTAACCGATGAAATACGGCGGCTCTCGTAGCTCTGTATTGAAATGTAAACACAGTTATTAAGTCATGATTTAAATCATATGAAAATAAAAGTCATATAAAACTGAATTATTTTCTCAGAATTTCACTTAAATTTAAATATTTTGACATTTTTTTCAATTATTATAAAATTTATTCAATATTTCTATCAAAGGATATAATAATCAGACAAAAATAAGATTCAATGCAAACATCAAAAACTGATATTAATATTGAGTGCAATAAATATTTAAAAATTTCTTGTGAATTGAATTTTGTCTCAAAACGTGATAAAAGTTTTGATTTCAATGTATTTTATGAATTCATTGATGTTTTGTCTAAAATAATAATAATTGAGTTTCAGTTTAACAAATAAATGAATTGATTGAATGGTTTGCAAAATATTTGCAAAATATTTGCAAATCTAAACAATTTTTTGAATGAATTGAATAAAATTTATGATAATTTATGCCTTTAATGAAAATAACATTACTTTTCCGGCGTTTCTCTAATTTTCGCGCTCTTTTCGCAGCTCTGAAAGCCTTTTCCTCTTTTTCCTGTTCCTCTCGACACCGATGAAAGTTCTCGACAACTACTCCGACAAACATATTGAGGACAAAGAAAGCCACCAAAAGTAGAAATGATATGAAATATAGTAAACGCCATTCATTGAAGTTCTCAATAGGCTGTTGGTCGACACCGACCGCATCCAACCCCGTATACATAATATTAACCCAACCATCCTTTGATGACAACACAAACAGAGACATCAATGCCTTTGAATACAAAACACAATAAATGAATGTTTTATTTATTCATGAATTCAATTGAAAAGTCAGACAATAATGACATTAAGTTTATAGTCATTAGAAATAATGAAAATGTTTTTTATTATAAGTTTATTATAATTTGAATTCAATATAATTAAAGGCAAAACCAATGACCGATCGATACATACCTGTCCTAAGTTATCAAAGTTATACTTTCTATTAAGCCATCGATTTCTTGGGTCAGAAAGACATTCAGTTTTGTTCCTAACTTTGTTAGCTTTTGGTCCTTCTGTTGGTTTAAAAGCAATTAATTTGTGTTAATAATGATTAGGAACTGGAGTTAAGACTGACCGCAATAATAGAGACTCCCTTTGAAGAGCTATAGAAATAAATCGATAAATAAATATAAATAATTGAATGGAAATCAATGTTTGTGTCCTTTCTATACACCAGTGCTCACCTGAACTCCTAATATACCAAATATAATAAAAAATGTACAACAAATCAAAACTATGTTTCCGATCGGTCTGAGCGATGATAGGAGTGTTTGAACAACTAATTTAAGACCCGGTGCTCTGTTTATTACTCTAGAAATAAAGACATCAATTGTTAGTGAGTTATCGGCAAAGGGTTGTAGTATTGAGTGAACCTTAAGGGTCGTAAAGACCGAAGTAATCGAAAGACTCTTAATATTCCTAAAATTCGTGGAGTTTTTTGTGCAAAAAAAGATAATACGATATCAAAGAGAGAAACCCCGACTAAAGTGCCGTCCATTATATTCCACCCGTTCTTGAAATACGCATCTTCGCCATAGAATAGTCCTTTTGCTATCACTTTCAGCAACATTTCGAGCGCAAAGATAACAGTAAATACATAGTTGGCCAGACCTAAGAACTCCCTCTCCGCACTCCAGGGAGGAATTTTAGGCCTTTCCATAGCCAGGGTTATACAGTTTAGTGAAATGAAAAGGAGCACAACGTAATCAAAATATGTGTTATCTGTTATTTGAATACAATATTTTCTCATTTGATTATTGGGTGGAAAAATAAAGAGAGAATATTCTTCTCTCGCAGTCATCCATGGATTCCAATCAAAATATACACAGAATTTCCGCGAATTAGTGTTGTTTTGCATAAAATATGTTTGCATTACATCAGGGTTTGCATCACTTATTGCTTGAAACGGAGCGCCCAAAAGGGCATCGTCTTTGAATGACTCGACCAAAGTTGCCGGCAATTCATCCAATTTGAACGATGAGTTCATTGAAGGGTTTTTAACACTTATAACACTCGAGGAATAGAAAACACCTGTCAATGAGTTTCTTGGACTCAAAACACGGATTTCATGAATAATACTATTCTTTCGCTCCAATGAGACAAAACTTTTCACTGAATCGTCTGGACTTAGGGTTGGATTACATCCAAAGGAATTGTGGCGTTTCATAGATGAGTCTTTTGGTAAGCTTTGAATCACATTATTATTATTTGGACTATTATTAAGCGCCGGCAGATCACCGTTGCACTGGTTGTTCACATCTGCTTCAATCATACTCTGATGAGAAGCACTGACTTTGTCTTTCTCTTCATTATCACTATCACTAGAGTTGTTGTCATTAACCAAAGTTTGTTTGTCTGACTTCTTCCTCTTTTTACTAGATTTGCGACTATTATTACTACCTTTCCTTTGCATTTTAGATATACTGGCCCTACTGTCAGCACTCATACAAGAGCTGCGACGACTATCTTGTGATGAATTTAATGAATCGATATTAAAAGAGGTAAAACTACACGAACTTCTTCGCCTCTGAATAAGGGATGGTATCAAATGTGTTGACGGCACTGACAGGGAAGCGATTCCGTTGTTAACTGAGTGATGGCTTTCATTGTCCTTAAAATCAAAGCATATTTTTTTGTAAAAAAGTTTTAATTGTATTAAAATTTTATATAAATTCTCACAAATGCCTGATCTATAGAGCAAAGAGATGCCGCCTGAATGTGAAGTGATAGAGGGCTGGAGTGAAACGACCGGTTGGACTCTTGTATGGTATTCGGCGACCCCTGAGGTGTGGCCGCGGTATGGGTTATAATCGGAGGAATTCCTAATGAAATATCTCTATTGTTGTCCCGATTTTCCAATTGATTTGCTTTCAATGAATTGTTTGTGACATCAAACCCAACCGTTGGGTTCGACAGCAGTTGTATTTCTGTTGTAATAATAAATGTTTTGAATAAAAACAAAATATTTTAATAATTCAATGAATGATAACATTCTTTGAAATCATTTTAAAAAAAAATATATTTCAAACCAAACATCAAATCTTTTGTTTACTTTTTATTTGATGACAAATAGTATTAAAAATGTTTAATAAAATTAAATTATTAATCAAAAAGACCTGTAATTCAGCACTCATTCAATACAGTATACTCTAGTACTAAACAATTCATACCTTTCTCCAAATTGTCTTCCGGGCCATAAAAATAGATGAGTTTTTCTCTCTTCACTTCTTGATCATCAGAGATGTCTTCAGATAAAGATTTTTTCTTCTCGTCCTAAGAATGTAATAAATTGAGTGTAAATGACTTCAAAACCAATTAATGAATTGCAGACAAACCTCTTGAGAGAAGCCTTCGACCAAAATGGCAACCAAAAGGTTAAATAAGACATAATTACCAAAAGTCATTAGTGCCACGAAATATAAGGCCGCGTACGGGGAGGTCCTCTCCATTCCGTTGAACAGCACTACATTCCAGTCCTCTTGTGTAAGAATCTGTGGGTAGGGTTGGAGTCATATATGAATTAAAATTACATTTATTAAAAACATTATAAATTTAGTGCTCAGACAGGCATTGATTAGATGTCTATCCCTTTAATCAATTTAATTCAAAAGCATTAAAGGTATAACTGATTAGAGATTTAGTTATCATTTTATAATTAAATTAATGACTGTATGACTGTATGACTCAGTAATCCAATGCCTGTTGGCTTCAATTTATTTGCATTTGAAAACTGAATTTAATTTTCAAACAGACCTGGAATACAGTAATTGTTGCCCAAAGAATATTATTGAAATGTTTCCGATTAGACAAACATTTTAATCTAGAATTCAGTATTTCATCACAAGTGCAGTATCTCTGTGTGCCGTTTGCTTGGATAACTGTGCAAAACTTTCCACCAAACAAATGCATGCCAAGACAACTACAGGTTTGTAATGCAATACAAGTTTTCATTTACTAATGATTTTACAATTTTTCACATTTTCTGCACAAATGTTACAAATTTTGTTAAATTTCTAAAATTTTAAATTCAATTTAGAATTAAATTAAGTATTTAATTAAGAGAGAGAGAGAGAGAGAGAGAGAGAGAGAGAGAGAGAGAGAGAGAGAGCGATAAAAACATTCAAATAGTTCTGACATTCACTAGAATTAATGAATTAGGGGTTTGACTATAGGTTAGGGTTTACAGACAGTGACACAAATGACAAAATATACGTGCATTTGATCTGAATATTGGGAAATAGAGTTATTATTATTACCGGTGTTTTAATGACTCCTATAAAAACTACAATCAGTTTTTGGGCACAAATATAGCATTTGATTATTTCATATAAATATAAATATTCTCTGCATTTGTGAATATATTTTCATAAAAATGTATTTTATCTCCAAATGAGTAGTAAATTGAACATAAAATAAGCTGAAAATGATTGCCTGCTATTTGGGGTAAAGGCTATGACTATTAATTGTAATAATACCTGGAATACAGTCACCAGTGCCCACAATAAGGAGTCAAAATTCTTGCGATCGCATTGACGTGTATTCTCCACTTCTCGGCAGAACTTACAGCCAAACAAATTCATACCAAGAATACTGTAAATCAAAGTTAAAGCCAACACTATTTCAGCTAAATATGGATTTTGACAAAAGACAACAATTGCTTAACAATGGGTTGGGTTTGGAGTCTACGGGATATTACTCTTAATTATTTTGAAAGGGATTAACAGTTAATTAGAAAAACATTAAAAGTTTGAAAAGAGTTTTAATTATTCACTGATTTCAACAACACTTACCTAAAAATGAAGATAAATAGCAAAAGGAGAGCAAAAAAGACGGCGACGTTGTCTATAGTCCTCAACATTATAACCAATTGACGTCTAAGGGCAGGCATAAAGCGGACTAATTTTAAGATCCTTAATAACCTGAAACTTCTGAGGACTGATAATCCGCTTCCGTGTTCTTCCAGGAGTTCCAGAAGACTTCAATTCACAGGAAATTAAACTTTGGATTAGTTTTAGTGAAACAATAATAAACTGTTAGCAAAACAGACCTCAAGATGACTATACTTCCATCAAATACATTGAAACCACTGCTTATGTATGAATAAAAACCTTCGGCCCCCAACTTGAGGACCATTTCACAGCCAAATATAGCTAATAATGATTGGGATTTAGATTATTAGAGATTATGTCTAACATTGTATAAATACTCTGTATATACTTAAGTGGCTTAGAAATCGATAATAAGAGGAATGGTAGCTTACCAGTGAATATGACATTGCTAATTTCTACTGCATGGGTAAGACTGTTGGGTTGGTTATGGTATTCAATTCCCATACACAGAGTGTTGAATAAAATGGCCAAAAATATAGCTCTTTTGAAATAACTGTGATTTACGAGGATTTTGAGGAAAGACTGAATGGTATTCCAAAATGTATAGCATTTAGACCTATGTTTGCACTGATCATCAATTTGCTGGTCGTCCTCATCCCATGAGTACTCAGTATTACTCCAGCCCTCACTCTGAGTGGCAGTCTCTGTAATGCTCTGGAGTTCACCTTTCAATGTGACAAATGTCGGGCTCGGAGTCGGCCTTAAGAACAGTAGTGTCGGCGCTGAACAATGTCTGCCAGACTTTGAAGCATTCAATTGGTACGACTTGAACGGGTGGTTATCACTGACTTCACCTCTTCTGAAGCCATCAATAGATTGAATATAAGTTTGATGAATGACTGACTGCCTGTCCTTTGTCTCGTCGTTTTTGGCGTAATATTTATTGGAAGACTTATTAAGACTTTTGTTGGTCTTATCCCTAACGACAACTGAAGTCACAGCTGAAGACACAGCTGTATTGATATCACTATTCTTTGCCGGAGAATAACCCAAATCAATGTCTGAGAGTTCAGGACTGGCCCGGGGTGCCGGTGCAGGTCCCGGTGCCGGTGCTTCAGTTACGAGGCATTGTGTGAGGCGAGCAGATGTGGTTTGAGATGAGGTGGGTTTAGGAGCGCAGGTGAGTATTGCTTTATCACAACGTTTTGGTTTTGGTCCCTTCAAGTGATGGGAATCTGATTTTAAGTCATTTGCGACATAACTATAGTTTTTATTAATATATCTTTTCTTTGATTTTCGTGAGCGCTTATGAGTCCGTTTAGATCCCAGTGCTATTGCATGAGACACTTCACTGAGAGGATTGGGCGCATCTGTATTGCTTTGGTTTGCTATCTGTCTCTGTCTATACCACTTCAATGTCTTTCGCCGAGACTTTCTCCACAAATGTGCAAAATATTTAATCATTGCTGCGTAACAGTTGTTGGGCTCAGAGGCACTATAGCTCGCAAGAGTGCTCACTGAATGGCATCTAAACATTTAACAAACAAATTAACCAAGCTTAATTTTATACCCAGATAGTATACCTGGCCCTTTCCTGTCTCATCCTTTCCATTTCACGTTTCTTTGTTTCTGAAAACTGAGTTGCGATCACAACCAGACATAAGTTAATCATAAAGAAGGACCCAATCTATCAGTAATTAATCGCTTATTAAATAATTTATCAATTTTTCTCACTTTTAGTCATAATTTTGTTATAAATAATGAAATCTTTGTTATGTTTTCAATACTGTACTGAATGTTATGTAAGACTTGAGGCAAAAGTCGACAGAAATTGAAATTAATTGAAGAAAACATATGAAAATACAAACCACTATAAGAAGTACAAAGTATATCCAATCCCAGAAGGAATGGGCGTCCTGTACGTAGTACATGATATCAGACCAGCCCTCAAGACTAATAACTAAGAAGATGGCAGTCCAGGCCATCCCCACGTTATCAAAGGAGATCGCGTCCTGAAAGGGGTTTTTGTCGCCGGCTTTGCATTGAGTGTAGTATTGGTTCCAGTTCACACAATTTGTATCATTTGGCTCATTATAATTGTTTTGTTGGGCTCTATCACTGCATACTAAATGATAATATCTAGCGTGGGGTAGGTTTGAGCACCGGTGCATCCCATTGTCTTTATCCATACTACAAATGTACTCCTTATCCGCGTCTTGGTTTTGATAATACGATGCGATTGGACTGAAATCATATCAAAACTCTGTTATGTTTTCATTTAATTAATCAATAAATATGTTTGACATTCACTAAACAAGAAGAGCATTGAATTAGTGATGCTTTGAATGCCTCTTCAAATATATGTATTTCTAAGGGGTGTTAAACATTCACAAATAAATGCTCAGTTCATCGGTTCATATAAGGGTCTAAATCTGTATAAAACATACCAATCCTTTTGAAAAAGCGTTAACAGAATAAAGGATTCTTAAAATCATAGGCAAAGAAAGCATTTATTCTTAACTCAAAACCATTTGATAAATAATAAAACAAAACATTTTTCTCATTCATTGTTTAAATGAAAACAAAATTTCAATTAAATATTAATTAAGTTTCAAATATAGCACACAATGAAAGGGGTATTCATTGAGATGACAAACTGGTAGTCATTCAGTAGTAAAAGAAATATCAATATTTGAATTATATTTGATTTCATTGTCTTTTTTGGTAAATCCTTAACGTTTTGCTACATAAGGGGCAGAAAACATATAAAATTACAGAAAAGCCAAAGAAAGAAAAAATCAAATGATCTCTACTTTATGTTTCGTATGTTTAGTACCAATACATGCCTTTTAGAGATGGAAAATGCAAATCATTAGTAATGTTATTGATGTGAAATGCATTAGTATTACAACTACTGCTATTCAGTACAGGACTGGTAGGTAAAGCACTGTTAGGTCTTAATAACTTATTCTATCATCAAATCGATTCTTACTGTAAAACTTTGACTCTTTCAACGTAGGTTTGGGAGATATGATACCTGCAAAGAGTGTAATATATTATATGTTATGGATTTGCCTTTCAATCAATGCCTTTGAGAGTCAATCAAATTTATAAAGTGTTGCATAATTTAAAGAGGAAAGGGATCACCTGATAGAGCACTCATTTATATCACTGTATAATTAAAATATTATTATTTCAAAAGCATTTCATCTGAAAAGTGATTTTAATTGAATATATTATTGAATAAAAATATTTATAGGAAAACACAATTAATTCACTCTTTATTTAATACATACTGTAATTCACTTCAACTGCAAAGAAATGAATTGAATTTCAGTTATTATAAAGAAAGAGAAATATTTTGAGCAATTCATTGTCAAAACTACTCTATGTCTGACAACTATGTCAACCCTCAAAATCATACTTTCCTTACAAGTCTTGTATTAATTTATATTCAATTTTTGTTTCATAAATACATTGAATGCCTCAAAGAGTTCGTCGTTTTTATTCTCTAATAAGTTATAAGAATTGAATTCATTGTTGGATTAAAACATGAAATATTCAAAAGTCTTTTTGATTGATGACAAACACTATTGTATTGAAAATATGTTTGAATTTTCATTAAATTAATAATATTTTATGAAATTCTTTACTTTATTTCCTATTCTTTGCTTTCTTTAACACTTTATAAACACAAGTAATTTGTGAATAAAAATAAATAGTTTTTGTATCATTTTTTTGCGCATTTTTTAGTTACGTATGATATTGCACTCAAGGACAGGTTGTATACCTGGGCAGTGAGATATTAGGTGGTAGTACGAGATGACATCTTTGTCGTAAAAGTCCGGCCCATAATTGTACGCCAATTATACCAAAAATAAAAAATACAAAAAAACATAACAACAAAACATTTCCTAACATCTGAAACATTGAAACAATTAATATCAATATATTATGACTTTATTTCCGATTGTTTTATGTCTTTCAATGATATACAGACCGGCAAAGTATCCAGGAGTAACATAACCAAAATGCGCATACCTTTCACCAAAATATCCAATAAATATATGTTAGGAGAGTATGATTTGGCATAACTTACTCGGAATCCTATTGATTGCTCTTAAAGGCCTCAAAACCCTTACTGTCCTAATCGCCGACAAATTCATGTTTCCGACGTCCAGACAGTACTCCAAGACTCTGACATAAAATGATGTTTTAATTAATTATTTTATTTTCAAATATTTCATTCATTCATTCATTCACTAAAAGCTTTGTTATGTTTTCCTATGTTTTCTAATATTCATAAATAAATTCAGTGTTCAGTCAAACAAAAAGTTTAAATAATTTATAAAACAAATGATATAATCATTTGTGAGAAACAGTCAAAAGATTTCATCCCATAATCGATAAGACATTTATTTTGATTGAATTGAAAGTAAGAATCGATTGAAAAGATTTTTGATTAAAATTTAAACGAAAATACATTTTAAGCAAAAAATAATTTTTTGATTCATTCATAAAAACAATTTCAAAGAAAATATCATATATTTTGAAGTTATTTATGTTTTTTCAATATTTTTCAATAAATTCTTTTGTTTTTCTGTTTTCTGTTCACTATTTTTGAACTAAAAATCTAACAAATATTTTGATGCCTTTTCGACTGAAATTTGATATCAAATGAAATTCTTGTCTAAAAGTTTTTAAACTCTAAATTCTTGTAAGTCTTTTAAAGAGTAATAAAAATTTGTATTTCAGATCAAAGCAAATGTCAGTCAATATATTCAGGGTTTTTATTAAAAATTCATATGAAATATAAAATTATTGAGTCTTTTATATTCGTTGTCAAAAGTTTTTATTCACAAAAAAATAACAGATTTTTGAGAAATTTTCACAATTTTTTAAGTAAAACTAAAATCGATTTCTCTTTGAGAGGAAGAAACAGTCAATAATTTTATTTCACCTAAACTTTTATGTTTTGTTAAATACAAAAAATTCAATCATTTTATTGAAGACTTCATCTCAACTGATGTGCAAAATAAAAAAGTTTTGATTTATAGCAATGGAAATAATATAATAGTCTTTAAGACTGAAAAAGTTGACAATTTTGTCAAAAATTATATGTTTTATAATATAATAAAAGTTTATTATAAGAAAAATTTCTTGATTTATATTCAGTCGAATATAACGTATATTAAACGAAATTTCATTCAATATTTGTTGAAAATCTTTTGAAGACATGCATTAAGTGTAAAATATTTGTTGAAAGAAATAGTTTTATTTACTTTTTGTTTATATAAAAAATGTTCAATAGTTTTATTGATTGATAAAAAATCAAGAATTCAATGCAAGCTATCATTTGTTCAGTCATTACTGTATATCATATTTCAGACAACGAATCGACAAAAGCGGACAAAATGTATGAAATAATCTCTTTTGTGATGGTTTTCTAAAAATATATTTTTAGGAAAATGGTTTCAATTTCTTATGTTTTCATAAATTAGTAAAAGATATTCTCAATTGTGAAACAGAAAATATATTACCATGCACAGTTAGACAAACATAGCAATCACATTTTTCAAAACATTAGCTATAATTCATATGAGGTTTGTGTCGATGAAAATAATAATGAAATCAATTATGACTAACACATACTCTGAGCACAAACTCATAAATCTGTATACAATCCGACCCTTAAATCAATATCAAGTGCTGTGTTTAGTATCAGTTGTGTCTTAACTATAATTTTGGTGAAATAGGAAAAAGGTTACAAACCCTGCGACGACTATAAAACAGTCCAATCTATTCCAAGTATCTGAAAGATATGCCCCCTTAGACCCTGTTATTCCCATTGCAGTCATTTTGATGAGCATTTCAATGGCAAAGAATGCAAAGATTAGGTCATCGAAGACTTGTAACGCTTTGCATCGGGAGGTCTCACATTTCTCGTCAGCACAGGGCTGATACATACCAAGAGTTACACAATTGAGCAAAATTGCAATCATCGAGATCCTTTCAAACCACGTGTTTTCAAAACCATTTTAAAATACATTATATTAAGGAAAATATTGTTTTAAATATTAAGTAAAATATTTTAAATAAAAATTAATTTATTATTAAATTATTTGAATTAAAAATAAATTGAACTGAAATTTGCCAAAAACGCCAACAAATTAAAGCATTTTATGTCTAAATATTAAATGACACCAAGGACAGATTATAATAATGGTTAATAAAATTTTAATATATGTTGACAATTGCAGTCAAATCCCAAACAGATATATTGATACTTGTAATCACTTTTTATATATACTGTACCTTAAAAACCTCTGTATTGTAAAAAAGTTTGCAAAAATAACATTTAATTGTTTTATATTTTGAGTCAATACTCAATAATTTTGAAATTCTGGTCAAAAAATCATAAAACATAACAAAATTTGTAATCAAAATAAAGATTTGAAAAATTAGTCAAAAGGTTTTTATCATATTTTAAAATCACTTTTTTTATACATTTATACAAATATAAAGCAAACAATAGATGAGATTTATTTGAAATAAATAATATGAAGAGCACTGGGATTCTGGCACTTATTGTCATGAATTTGCCATGATTAATTATACAAAAATGCTATTCAATGAATAAATACATTTTGAAATAAAACTTACAATCAATTAATTGTTAAATCTCTCTCTCTCTCTCTCTCTCTCTCTCTCT
>JAQGAT010001317.1:0-15479 GCA_034687845.1 Pantelozetes paolii
GTCTCTCTCTCTCTCTCTCTCTCTCTCTCTCTCTCTCTCTCTCTCTCTCTCTCCCATTCCCTTCAAAAGGAAATAAAAATATAAATCAATGAAAAGTTAGGAAAAACTTGTTTAGAAATTCTGCGCTCGGATTCACTGCTCAATCGCTTTTGATAACTAAAGAGAGATAGAGATAGAGAACAGGTCTTTTTTTCTATCGGGCCTTTTGGGCCATTGAATGTCTCAGTTGAGTCATGCAATGAATTCTTAAAATTGAATTTATCACCACAAGAATATATTTGCCACTATCACAAATGAAAAAGAAAAATAACAGAGTTTACTTAATTAAATAATAGAGTAGTACAATATTTCTGTATGCATTAAGTTGACATTGTTCAACTTTTGCATTAAAATGAACGTAGGGGATTTGCAAATAATAACATTATTATGATTCAGGAGCAACTTTCTGATTAAGCCCCTGGCTTTGTGCCCTTTATACCAATTGAGCCCCTGAATAGATAGTATAGACATTCATAATAGAGATTACAGTGTTTTCAACCCTTAATTTATATAATTTTAATTTCAGTTTTCCGAAAGTATTGGAATATATATTTTGTTCGGGATATATATGTGCACCCCCCCCTCCTACATTTTCTATTGGAGTTCCACATGGGATTTAACATGGAGTTTCCGTTGAGATCACATTTTCAATGGGGCTTTAACATGGGACTCTCTATAAGTATTTAACATAGGGGTTAGATGTGAGAGTACATTTTTAATGGGAGTCATTATGGAGATTTATTATGGGGGTAGCGATGAGAGAAAACATTTTGAAAACATGTAGGCATTGATATTTTCAAATTAACATGGTGCGGTTATAATTGGTTTGATATTGATAACAACAATTTTATCTGAAAACTGAAATCATAGGTTAAATCCATTCCTTGTTTGTATAACATTGATAACATGAAAATCGAAATATTCATTCATCGCATCCACTAATCGGTTCTCACATTCTCTGAGCCATTCATCCAATTCTCTATTTCTCTCTCCAAAAACACTACTACAGTATTGCAACTATACATAAGAGCACTGGTAATGTTGCTGTCGCTTGAATGAGCGCACCGGTCTATAAATGATTATTCCTTGTATAAGAAATTACTTTTTTTTTAGCACTGAATCTAATGTTTGTGTCAAAAGCTATCAAACCTATAAAATAGTGTGAGAGAGAAAAAACCCAACTGAGTCATTTAGGGTTAGAGCACCGCAAACAGCACACTACTGTCCCATAACACCAGAATCAATAACTCTTTTTATTCTCTTCTCCAGTAATATATTTATTGATTGATAATATAAAATGAAATGTTTCCGTTCATTTAGGTATCGATTAGTTTGAATCGCTTGGAAAATGTCGCCAATTTCACCGAGTTTGTCAAAGCGTTCTCACAGTTTGGTACAGAAATGGTGGAGCTGGCTCACTTGACTGGCGATAGACAGAATGTAAGTTTATCATGCTAAATCATTATTGTCAATATTATTTAAATAATTTTGTACAAGGTATGAATTTTTTCCTAAGAGGCAGAGTAGTTATGTAGATCTATGCTTGTGTGTGCTAGTACATTTGACCTCTAGCACAGGATCTAATCAAGCAAATAGTTTGCTATTGTTTTCACAAATAACTTTAAAAATAAATATCATTAAACATTTATAATTATAATTTTCACCCTTGCTAATATTAGTTTCTATATTTGTGTACATAATAATCAAGATATACACAAATATAGGAATGTAATCATGAGTTCAAAATATCATATTTAACATTGCTATTATTTTTAAAATAACATTTATACTGTACATTGTTATAATAAATTTTTCACCTTGCGGATATATTATTTAATATTTTGTTTGACCCTCTATATTTCTCATACCATATAGGACCTAAAAGATGAGCGAAGACGAGCGCAGATGAGTTGTGCGCGACAGACACTCGAGCGCTCAACGATGATGTTGTTGACATCAAGTAAGGCCTGTCTCCGGCACCCGGACTGTGACACCGCCAGAGAGAACAGGGACACTGTGTTCCTGCAGATGCGTCGCGCTATGGATCTGATTCATATGGTGGTCAAAGATGGCGTCATTCCTAGACTGGCGGCCTCTGCGGCCACGTATGAGTCCAACGCCAGGTCAAGGGGCAGACACGGCCACGTGTCCAGGTATGCCGCCTCCGCCGGCTATCAGACACCAGAGTGGAAGATAGAGGAATGGGATCAATGTATCACCGCATTCAATGCCATTAGACGCTTCCAGGTCAGTGAGATTATATGCTCAATAAAGTTATCTAGTTAAATATTTGTCTGTCATTGTTGCTAAATAGCGTCCACATAGTGTACGATTCACTATTATGACCCTGATCTAATAAATATAAGGATAAGGGTAGGAATTAAATAAATATTAGCAAGTATAGTATAGTGGGGGTGGGGTTAAGGGGGATGAAAGGAGATAGTATAGTCTTGTATTGATATTTGAATCATCCGTTTGTCTGCAGAGAAGAAAATACTTTCATTTTATTTGTGTATTATTTCTCTTCTCTTATATTATTATCTCAACTATTGTTATGTCTTTTGCTGTGTTTTAATCGATAGATAAGATAAGAGTTGTGTTTCACTCGAGCACTGGAGTCATGAATAAGATTTTCTCTCTTCTACTGTGCACTGGGATTCAGAGCACTGGTAGCACAAAGAGTAGCGAAGGAAGAGATAGAGAGGAAAAAAATTACACACATTTAATGGACTCTCAGATTAGAGTCAGTGAATTGGAAAAATGCTTTTTTACGGCGATCTCTCTCATTTCAATGTCAATAATTTTGATCAAGGATCTATTTCTAATTAAATGTATCAAGGCCTAGATTTAGGGGAGAGATTGAAAGTTACATTGATATAAAGTAGTGCTGAAATCGATGTCGTGTTGTAGTGTTTAAAGGTTGAGATCGATAGAGAAGGTATTGATTGCTTGCACTTGTATTGAGCACAGGATATCATTGAAACATCACGGATGACATTTGTGGGACAGCAGAGCAGAGATCGACTTACCTGTGCCTTAGATGCAGTGGTGGAGAGGACCCAGGATTTCACCGATTCAGCCTACACCAGCCACGAGCATCGGGAGAAAATACTTCTACTCTGTGATCGAGCGCGGCTTGAGCTCAACACTTTGCTCAGAGTTGGACTGTGCCTGGTGAGTTGGCTTGGATAAATATTTATTCAAACATAATGTTTTCAAATTTGATTCACATTGATAAACTAAAATAGACTAGATTTTACTGACTTTTGAGTAAGGTATATTAGAAATACATGATAAACGGTTAAAGTAAAATTTACTAAGGAAGACCAAGTTCATTTAATATTTATTATTTTGATAGAAAATACTCTGTTTATGACCCTTTAAAATGAGTAATCATTTGTACATTTAGAAACAGGGTTAGTGATATATTTGAAATAAATACTTAACATGGTTAATTAATAGTGGTATAAATAACAGTAATATAGTTCAAGTATTCTTTGTTTTATCCTGAACAAAAACCCTGCTAAGTTTAAGATAAACTTTAAATCACTATCATTGAGTTTTATTACTCACAACTAAGCTAATATTTTCAAACTGATCAGGAACAGGCATCATCCACATCGCCAAGTGAAGATTTTGAAACTTCCATAACACAAACATTTAGAGCTAGCAATGACTTGAAGCAAGAGGTATGTGTATGAGAGGAAAGGGTGGTCAAAGTTTCCTCTCTTAAATTTAACCATGCTAATATTTTCAATAGCTACAAGACACTGCCTTAGACCAAATCGACGAGCTTTTCAAATTGGTCCCGAGTGTGGAACTGGTCAATAGGCTGAGGAACCGTGCGCTGGCCTCAGATCACGAGCGCTTGGATGAGTACTCGGAACAGTTTAACGAATACTGTGAACGCGTACAAGAGGTCTGTCGTCTTCTACACCACACGTCCACTACTGAAACGTTACAAATCACGTCCAAACACACGGAACAGTCGCTCGAAGTCTATGGCCAGCAGCTGGTGTCGGCCAGTCATACACTGGCCTCCTATCCCAACAGTAAGATAGCGAAGGAGAATATGGATGTGTTCGCCGATGTGTGGCACCTCTTGTGCGCAGACCTCTGCCAACTGGCCAGAGAGGTGTCTGAGTTGGTCAGAGGCTGTCCTGTAGAGAATGTTGGTATATACCTGGCCAGGGATCAGCGCCTGGCGCCCACTTCCTCTCAAGCACTTGTGCCAAGCAGTCAAACACAGCCGTTCGCCACAAGCAATACGCAAAACACTATGACTACCGGCGCTCCACAGCCAAACAAGAGCGCCGGCGTTCGCTACTCAGATGAGGAGATAAAGGCGGTGAAAGGCCAGGCGGGCAGTGATACGGATATGGGCGAGTCGGACAAGTGGTCACAGTCGGGTGCGGCGCCCACTGACCCCGAAAACAACGATATATCGATAAAAGCAAAAAGTATGTCATCTATGGCTCAATCGATGTTTCAATTCACCAGAGGTGAGGGTGAGCTCAAGACAACGCAGGATCTGTTCACTCAGGCAGAGTTCTTTGCCGATGAGGGAAATAAAATGTACAAGATCGTTAGACACTTCACTTATCAGGTAATCAGTTGTTTTTGCAATTACTAATATATACCCCCTTTTTAGCACACAATTAGATATGAAATTTTTTTAACCCCTTTTTGTTGATGGAATTTGTTTTTCACTGTATAACTGATGGTTAGATAAGTCAAGTGCTGATCAAAACTCTACTGACATTTATGGCCAACCCTTCAATCGATTGGCGAATGAATTAGTTTTTATGACAATATATTGACATTAAATCTAAAGAGAGAAATAGAGGACAGGAATTAAATACAGTATTAATACACAGAGAAAGGGAAAGGGTTTTGATGGGAAGGCCTGCCATAAAATAAATGCCATTTTTGTGTTAATGTCAGTCAATATCTGGTTATTGGTTGACATAAAATGAAACACAAGTTTGTGTTTTAATAATAACAAGAGAATATTCTTTGTTGATAAATCCCATAACATTTTATTCAATAGATTGTGCTCGGATTAGTAACAGGGTAATCCAATCTGCCAATCAATCATATTTATATTAACTAGTTAAATTATAAACAATATTAATAACACTAAGAATATTGTGTAGAATAATATCCATAATAATTTTAATTCAGTTTTGTTTTTGACATATAAATTAGGTTTAAATGATCTATATCACTTTTCCCTATGATACCCTGGCCACCCAGTAATTGAAATATAATTTATATGCAAATGAAAGGTATATTTTCGTCGAGTATTTCAAGAGAAAAAGCACTCTTTTCTTGATTTGACAGTCCATTCAATACCTCTTAAACATAGTCTCAATCAAAGTCTTCTCGTTTTTGTGTTTAATCTCAAGCATTAACTGAACAAAAGTCTCTATAATTTTGTTGTCAATCAAATTGTAAAACAAACCCTTAATTCAAGTTATAATTAAAAATCTAATCATAGATCTCACAATTCAGGGGTATTTTTTGCCGCTCAAGAGTCTTCAAGCACTTTCTTTTCTTTGCCTAAAAAACTCATGTCTTTTGCCCCTTATTTATGTGACATTTCTTTTTGAGGTAGTTATCAATCATAAAGAGGGGGCGGAAAATGTATTAAATCTATCCTTCTCATAATTTTTGCACACCTTTCCCCTCCGATCGCAGGTGCCATCGGGTCCGCCAAAGAAGGAACTGTTGGATAATTTAGATAAAGTGCCCACTTTTGTACAGCAACTCCAGTTTGCGGTGAAGAATGTGACGGTTGGAAAGGCGGCCACTTTCACCAAAGTAGACAACGTTATACAGGAGACCAAGAACCTAATGGCGGTGATCACCAAGGTGGCCGCCAATAGTCAAAACTGTGCCAACAAGGTCAGAATAGTAGTTAACTGTAATCAGTGCTCAATACACTAACCGAATAATAATGGCTTCAATTTAATAAATTGCAAAACCGTGTGCTAGATTACTTAACGGAATTAATGGCCTTGCCTATAATTAGATTCATTAAAACTAGTTGTTATATATTGAGCTGATATTCGATAGTGTTTTTAATTAGATACTCTCCGCTCACACCCTGATAGCCATTCAGGGGGTCATTATTTAAAGCATTATTTACTGCTATTAAGCAAACGCTGTATCAAATGCTAAGTGAAAATCATTATCAAAAAATAATTACTTGATTTTCTTCCGAACCCCAAAGACTATAAACAGGGAGACTTTTATTTGATCTTCGATATCCAATATCAAGACAATTCTGAATCAGATCAATAAAGTTGAAACACACAGAGAGGAAGGGAACAGTAGTTTGTAAATTGATAGTCAAGTGAAGGTATTATGCAATTTGTTTAGCCAGAGATCAGATGAATATCATCAATGTGAAAATATATTCTACATTTAAATTAGCTAGCTACAATTTAAATAACTGTAAAATATCATGATAAACTCATCGATATTTGTTTATTATCACCTAGTTCAATCTGGACATGCAGGGAGCACTGAGAACCAGATCGAGAACACTGTCGCCATCGATGAGAGGAGAGGACGTTTACTATGAAGGCAGCGGAATGGGCATGAAAGGGGGAACGGCGTCCTCCGACCCGGATATTTGACAGTTCGGAACGGGCCGCCGGGCCCTTAGACCACAGGGTGAAGGAGACGCACGGAGAACACGCGTGTCTTTTTTACTCTTTTAGGGTCAAAGTCCAGACGAGATTAAGAGAAGAATGGAACTGCTCTGCCGTAATCCGGGTCACAATTGAGTGCTCCACTGTATTAGTGGACGCTCTAAATGTGAAAGGTTAATATTATATTACGTGTGGCAGAGAATTAGTGTTTCCATTATCTCGATAACCTCGTTAATGCTATTCAGAAGACCAGGAATAGTTTATTTAATGACTTTAATGATGTGCTATTTAGAGGATAACATCTCTCTCTCTCTATAATGCACTCAATTATTGAATGATTACTTTTGTCTTACGAGAGATACCATTCCCCTTAACTTTAGGCTTTTAGATGAGAGAGGAAACAATCGGTATTTTATTTTAACTTGATAATTATTTATTTATGTTGTTGTTACTGTTAGAGCACTGGTAGCTATTGTTTAATATCTCTGTTAATATTAATAGACTCTTTAATTTATATTATAGTAAAGGAAAGCTACTTTATTTTAAGCTAAATATTTAGCATGCTAATTTCTTTAGACAAGTTTAAATCAATTGTAAGACTAATAATCATTCATAAATGGATTTTGACCCAGACAAAAAACATTTAACAATGTTGTTTTTTATGATTTTCTTGTGTTAACAGTTTTTTAAATCTTAAAACAAACAACAATTGAAACAATTATTGATAAAAACTGTACTGTTTTTGCCATAATTTACTTCAATTACTTCAATAACTAAACTTGTTTATTCTAAGCAAGATAAAATTTTAAATATAAAATAACTATTCAAAACAATTTTTGCCAATTTAAGAAAGAAAATGGTAAATATTTGAACTACCCAGGTTCCAAAGGGGAAAATGAAAACATACAATTAAATTATTGATAATTTGATTATTACTAAAACATTTCGGCCAATTTTTTCTTGATATAAATCAAACCATTAAAATGTTTCTGAATATAATTCTCATCTTGTTAATTTCTTTTTTCTTATTCAACAAAGCCTTAATTAATTAAAACACAAATTCATACAAGATAAAATGAAAACTTAAGTAAAATGTTGTAAATGAATTAAAAGTTTTTTCTCAAATCAATTGTGTTTTTTGTTATTTTCATAAAAAAACAATTCAATTACAGATTGATCTCAAAATAAAACTAATAACTTGTTCAAGCAACAAATACATAATTCCACTAGCTAGTTAGTACATACATGACAAACTAGGCGAATTTATTAATTATTAAAAAATATATTATAATAGAATAATTAAATTTCAAAGAAAGTACGAATTATACAGATATTGAATCTAGATTAATTAAAAATTGTTAATTTATCATTTGAGCTAGTTAATTATAAATTACAAATATACAATTTAAATTTTTTTCAGTTGTTTATAAATAGCATATTATTTTCAATTGACTAAACATTTTCATTGACAGCAAAACACATCACAAACATTCAATGAATAATTGACTGAAATCATTTTGACAAGCTCATTTTTTAAAATTATGGATTATATGCAAATGATTTTCAAATATTGCGTCATTTTATCATTAATTTAATCTATTATTGAAATTATTTGTCAATACTTTTAGTTATTTTCAAAAATGTTTCTGAATATAAATCTATTAGTAATTAATTGATACAACAATTGTAACAAAAAAAAGAAAATGAAATAAATTATGAAAAATAAAATTATTTTATTCATAACCAATAAAATAAAAATCATCAGTGTAATTATCTCTTCATTTAATTTATTGGTCAGGTGGAAATTACCTGGATTCTTTTTTCAGGTTACTTATTATATAATTACAAATTATTAAAATTGAGATTTAATACTTAAATAAAATAAGTTAGCAGTTTCATATTTTTGTTAATTGTACTCAAACGTTTTACTAAATTCAATAACTTAACGATATCATTTTATTAATTATTTGTGCTTACTGTCTTTCAATATTAAATAATACTCTTCTAATAAACAAGGATAATTATATTTTCAGGTTGTTGCAAAGAGGTCTTATACTTTATTTTATCTTTTTCCTATTAATTTATTTAATATATTTGAGGAAGGTCTATTGAAATTAATTAATTTGGATAAGATTTATTAACTATAATTAAAATTACTTCCTTCTAAGTCTAGTAAATTACTATACAAGGACATTCTCAAGTATAATATAATATAACCATCTTCAAGATGTTTTAGACGTTAGATTAATTCAGGGTGAAAAATAAATTAGTTGTTACATTATATTTATAATAATCTCTCTAATATTTGAAGTAATTATGTTGTCTAACGGCCATAAAGATGAGTAAGTGTTGTGTGAATTGAAATGAAAATCATATGAAATGTCTTACATTTATAGCAATAATAATGTGAATAAAATTGAATCTATTGACGAGTCTATAGATTTGTCAGAAGAAGTGTTTCAACAATTGATGGCTAATAATGAGTTAAAACATAATGCAGACATAATGGAGAAAGGTGATTTAAAATCATTGCATTATTGCTTTGTTAAAACAGGTTATCTGATTTTGCTCGCCATTGCAACTATTAAAAATGTAAGTGTATAATAAATTATCGTTAAATTTAGCAAGTACCATTTATATGTTTATTCAAGTCCGACGTTGTTAAAGCCAGGAACTCTGTAGACGAGTTAATCAAATTGAGTAATAAATACAGAAGAACTGGTTTCTTGATAAACATAATGAAAATAATCAAGACACCTAATTATCAAAAGTACACTGATGGTATGGTTACCATTAACAATAGAAATTTAAACCAGATTAATTAGCTAAAACCTAATGTAAATTAAATTTCATCTAGTTGAATGTCATGCAGAGATGCTCTACTTCTATAGCTTATTATTTAAAGCGGTGACAATATCTCTCGCCTCCAATAGTGTTTATGACTTTATCAAGGTGGTCTATAATGTACAAAAATTTACCAGGTCCATGTTGTAAGTGAGGCTAAGTTAATGCTATAAGTGATTGCTATAAGTTAATGCTTCTAATAATTTGAATTATCAATGTCAATTAATTTCATGTTTCAGTGGCTGTAATCTAATGCTTAAAAGTAAACTTAAGTGGGAGTCAGACAAATCCAGGCAACGTTTTGAGGCCGGTGTGAGACTGGCCATGGGTTGTGCACATATAGTCATTAGTAATACTCCGCCAAAGCTGTTAAGAGTGATGAACTTTTTAGGTTATTCTGGAGTGGAATCTATTGGATTTTATCAAATTAACAAGGTTGCATTTGAAAAGAGTGGAATATTTAGTCAATTGTCAAGAATTGCCTTGTTGGGATATTGGACAGTTGTGCACTCATACCTGTATCTTGGTGCAAAGGATTTAGATAAATGGTCTAAAGTTTTGAATAAGGAATTAGAAAGATATCCAAAGGTTTGTGATGGTTTTAAATATTGTATCTAGAACAATTGGTTTTAACCCCTATTGAGAGTAATTGAATTAAATTTTAGTCAGATAACACCCTGGGTTAGTCAATAATATCTTAATTATGATAATTTAAGCTAATTAACATTAGAAATTGATCATGTTTGTATTCAGGGTGAAATGTCTTGATACAATTTATAAAAGTTGGAATTAGATAAATGAAATATTGGATTAATTAGAAATTTAATATTCATTTTAAAAGATGCTTGATACAAATATTCTTTATAAAGTGATTTATCTAATTGATACAATTTCAGTCTCTAGCTATTGATTATATGGAAATATAATAATAATAATTATTCATGATCAAATAAATAATAATTACACTCTTCTACAGTGTCTATTACTCTTGCTGATTCAATGTAATATCAATCTTGTTGGTGGTCAAATTAGTGAGACTATTGACATGTACAAGCATATTGAAAATGAACTTGCACCATTGGGGAGAGCTGAAAATATTTTTCGTGTGTTACTAATGTTTGCAAATGCTTTAAATTCAGATTGGTCAGGGGCAGTAAAGTATTCTGAGCATGTTAAGAATGAAGAAGTTATATCGCCAGCGTTTTTCACGTATACTGAAGCTGTCTTTCGTCACGCAAGGAGTGTTGACGAGAATAATTTGATAGAAAGACAATTAGCAGGAGATTTATTCTCGTAAGTTTTAAGTCTATTATTATCATGGTAAATTCATTAAGAATTATTCTATAGTAAAGTGCCGGATCTCCGTGTTAGACATCTGGGGAAAACGATAACACCAGAGAAAATAGCCATGGCCAAAGCTGAGAAATTTAGCAGACAAGATGAATTTTTGATATTACCTGAGATGGTTTGACTCTATATGATTCATTCAGCTAAATATTGATATTTACCTTATTTACTGAATAGGAATTTTTATATCAATACAATGGCTTAACGTTTATTCAAGGCAATCCTGTATTATTGAAGAGATTTTCTGATAGAATCGAAATTCAGGTCAATAAATATCATGATGACATTAGTAAGTTAATTAGGTTGATAAATTTAACTAGCTAAAATATTTGCTTCATAGAGACCAGTAATCATTTAGACAACTATTTGTCATCACTTTTCTATAAAGCAGTTATTATTAAACTTTTAGGCGATTTTAGTAAAGCAAAGGTATTGTTGAAAATAATTTTAGAAAAGTAAGTAATGTCATTTTTAAAAAACAATTAATGTTTACTACCTGTGCTTTAAAGTGAGTCACGCATCGGCAGTGACTTCTCAACACCGCCCCAAACCTGCCTTGAATTGGGTTTAATTGAATTGGAGTTAAACAATAAGGAAGAGTCGGCCAAATGGCTGCACAAGAGTATCGATGACTACAGTAAATACGTGAATGAAAACTTTGTACACCTGAGAGCCTACGCGGGTCTAAGAGAGCTGGGTATTACTACCGATAAGCATATCGCGGATCAGACAAAGTGTATGAATATAATCAAGAAATAATGAATTAATTGATTAAATATTTGTATATTTTTTGTCTACAATCAGTGGAAGAATACCGAAAACAATGGCTGAAAGACATTGAAGTCGAGGAAACAAAATATCAGTCTATTGTGAAAACAGAGGAAACAGTTTAAGAGATCTATAATAATATTGAATTGACTTTTAGTTTACATTAAAATTGATTTTAAAATTTAGTTTTTAAAACATAATTACAAATATTGTATTTAAAAACAATAACACTGTAGACAACTCTGTAGTGCTTTATGAGAGGGTACATTTATTTTTTAACAGACAAATAATGATTCAGGGGGAACTTGAACTTTGCGTTTCACTCAAGTGCACAGGAATTCTCAAAGTAACAAATAGATATTCACTTTTAAGGGGTATTAATCTCTGCTGTTATTTGCATAATAAATATTTCACTGTAAACCCCCTTAAAAGTTCAATAAACGACTGCTTATGTAAACATATTTATTATTTACATATTCTTAGACATATTTTCTCGCTTTTCACCCAATGATAGCACAGGTGGTACGCTTGGCTACCCCTGAGATAAGTTAAAGAGCAAATGAAAAATTGGTGTTAAAAGTGAAAGTCTTGTACAACAATAACAATTGAAAGTCTTCTTCTGTTCGGGTATTAAATAAATGTGATTTCACTTTAGTTCACTGCACTCACAGTGCTATCCACTCCACACCTGTTCCCTATCACTCTCTCTTCTAAGACTTTTGTTGGACCAAGTAGTCAGTCGTCCGTAAAAAAGGCTATTTTATTGTCTTTTTTGAGTCAAAAAACTAATTATATTTTTACTCTTGTATTGAATGTCTGAACTGTTTTTGTGTTTTGAAAAGTGAAGACAAAACTCTCAATTCAATTGTTATTTACTTTTTGTCTGTGTTTTGATTAAATGCAAAGAAAGATAATGTCATTTCAGTTAAACTATTCATTCGTTTCACTAATTATAATCTATTTATTAAATGTTATCAGTGCTCAACAAACACTAAATTTGACTGATGCTATTAAAATAGGTACGTGATCTACTAATTTAATAAATTCACAATGATCAAATACTAATTAGACAAAATATAACCTTGAAACTTTCACAAATGATAAATTATATTTTTATCTTGCTAAAAATATATCCATTTATTTAAGATTACGGAACAATTGAGCAACACTCAATTAATGAGCAAGCTAATTCGGTGGAATTTCTATGGAAGGTCAACGACTTCTGGGAACTGGTGAACAGTGAACAAGAGATAGTACTGTCCACCAGATTCTATGCCACAGAACCGGGTTATAGGCTTCAGCTGATGCTAATACCTAACACCACCTATTCAGATAACCAAGCTTATTTGGGAACATTCTTCCGGATAGTGACCGGCATATATGACACGGAAGTCGACTGGCCATTCAAAATGAAGACTGTGCTCACAATTGTCAATCACAGCAATAAACACAATGAGAGCGCCGATAGTTCAGACTATATGCGAACATCTGATGGCCAACCCTTCACAGTGGTTCCCAACACAGATCCATGTCGTCTGCGGTCAGCATTCCTGCGGCCGTCGGCGGACCAGGACTTCAATCCCAATCCGGACGGCTGTGGCAACAGACGGCACATAGCGCTCAATGTTTTGGAGAGTAATCATGAAAACTATTTCATAAATAACAGCCTTTGGATCAAAATCTCTGTCCACTTGTCTGACTATGGTTTGGGTCATAGAGTGGCAAACATTTCAATGAAATTCAATGAAATTGTTTCGCACTTTGAGTGGAATATTGAAGACTATATTCATATACAAAATCAATCGCTTAGTGAACAGAGAATAGATGTGTTGACGAGTGAACCCTTTTATACCCATAATAAGGGGTATTTAATGCAACTCTTTCTGACACTACTGCCCAAGAGGAAGGCGTTCGCCATCTCATTAGCGATGGCACAGGGTGATTATGATAGGTAAGATATTAAGAAGTTATACACCCTTGAAAATTTTCTATGATAAATGTTTTACCCAGATACCTTCAATGGCCATTCCCCTACCAGTTTGAGGTGGCTATAGTAGACCAGAGCCCCGGCTACTGGAAGCGAGACTATGCGGTGAAGATGAACCCCTCCACCAGTGAGTGTGGTACCGATCCCTTCTTCCAGCCCTCAAGTTATCCGGACTTTTGCTTCATTACTGTCCAATCGATTGAGTTATTGACGTTAACTCACTATAACTTCATTGTTAACAACACTTTGCGAATCAGTTTCACAACAAAATTCAACTCTTATTCACAGCGAAGACAGTCCTCTCTCCTATTAGTGGACAATAGGCTGGTCTCGGAATATAATTGGCTCATACCTGCCATCAGTGGAAAGCTAGATAAATATGATCTGGTTCAGGACCGGCCAAAACTATTGGCCAGTGAACAGTTTTACACAAATGGACAAGGTGAGAAAAATACTTCATTAATTATTATCATGCTAATTATCTTGATGAAAACAATTTCCAGGCTATTTATGTCAACTACTGTTGTCAGTGAACCGGTCGACCAACAACGACATTGAACTCAGCCTTGAGATGGCCTTAATTGAGGGACAGTATGACTCAGTGATGGACTGGCCGTTCAATAAATCATTTCAATTATCTATTGTTAAACAAAATTACATTAATTTGTTTGAAAACAAGACTGAATTGAAAGACAATAAACAATACGATTATGTGATTAACCCCTGGAATAGTGGGTGCGATCGGCACTCATTTCAGCGGCCAATCGAGAGGAACAGCCCCTGCGGTCCCACTAATAGGATATCCTTCACCAGAATCAGTCGTTCCCAAGAATATCTCAAATTTGGTAACCTCTTGGTCAGATTTCGTGTCTATCTATAACTGAGAAAATACCCCTTATTTAGGGGCAAAACATTTTTTTCTCCAATTGTAACCACCTGTGATCTCAACCCCTGTTTGAGTGAATGACTATTAAAATTCAATTAATACTTAAAATAATTAATAAATTGATTGAAAAACTGATGAAAACTTTGCATTGAATTTGAAATTTAATTTTTGCGCCGAAAATATCGTTTCAATAGTTTTGGCAACACTTGTGTTGTAATCACGTGTTCATCACTAAAACCCATACATAAAGTACATATCAGGGGATGAAATGTTAGCAAACTTTTCACTACATATTCAAAGGGGGTCTTCAAAAAAGGGGTCAGTATTTCAAGTGATTTATAGTTACGTTGTTTATATGAGGATATGTTTACCTATGATAACACTGTTGGCCAGTCGTGTCATACCTTTCCCGTGCGTTGCTATCACTTAAACCACTGTTTCGTAAGTATTTGTATTAATTTTAATTAACACTTAATGCCATTAATATCTTCAATGACAACAGGCCTTCAACATACCTGTCCCAACACGTGGCCGCACATACTGTGCTAAATGAGATGCCGTTCCCCGTCTGTGGCCAACAGTTACCATACCTTAGCCTTCAGTTCAACAGTTGTCGCGTGAATTCAATACCACTATTGGCCACACATTTACAGCACCGGAAGCCTTGTGTCGGCCACTCGTATAGCGTTTGTTGGGAAAGGTGTCCAAAAAAATACAGTTATACGCAGTCAGAGGTCACATACCGTCCCATATATCCTGTGCTTTTGTATTAATCAGTTGTTTTACCCCCTGAATAGATGTGTTCATAAAACAGGGGCCGAAATACACATGAATTTAAGCTATTATTAAGTGATTTATTCATTGAACACATGAATAACATTTGAGATGACTGTCCACACAGTTGTCTTCAGTGGACAGGTATTGATGGGTAAGGAAAGGGTTGTTAAAT
>JAQGAT010001318.1:0-15475 GCA_034687845.1 Pantelozetes paolii
TCCAGATATATTTTAAGAGGTACCCGATTATGCGTTTTAAAGCTGATTGTGAAATATAGTTTATATCGTATGCACCCGGGAATAACAATTATGAAACAATTTAGATTATATTAAACATAGGTTTTATAACAAATACAGATAGATGCTCTGGATCAGTTATAAATATTTCAGTATTATTTTAAATAGAAATATTTATGTTAAATATTCTGTTAAACATTGTATTAGTGTTTTAAATTATAAATTAATTTTATAATTATTGTATAACTACTTAATCGTATGTGTGATTGAGAGTTGCGGACAACTCTTCTTTAAGAAGGGAGGAATGTCCTAGATTCGTTTATAATGTTATGTTAGGCTTCACATATCCTGACCAACCGTGATTATCCTGGCAATTCATATTTAGATATCCTTTAAATTAACAGATATCCTGGAAATTCATAGATTACAGGATAGAGGCGATATCTACCCAGGGTATATAAGGAAAGGTGAAACCATTGATAAGTTAGTTAGGAATTATGAACTAATGATAAGTTATAATTATTATTTAACCAATGTAACCAATATTTAATCAAATGTTATTCAAATAAAACAATTATAACCAAATCAAGTAAAAGTCTCAATCTAACTGATCATGGTATATTTTGGTGGTAATAGTAATTTGACGGCAAGATTTGGCTCTAAAGTTAAAATTAAATAACCAAGATCATCAGATATACCACAATATTGATCAAGGGAAGCTTATATTTATCTCTTTTACAGTATATCCATTTATATTTATATTTTTTGATCGTATATTTAATTAAAGATATAAAATTTATATCCAAGAATAACTAAGATTTTAATAAATATAATCTTTGCACAGATATAACACCATAATTTATGATTGATAAGCAAGGTTACTTTGGTATTGAAATCTGTCTTTTCACTAAAAGTCAATTCAATATTCATTTAAAAGTCGTTTACATTATAAAAGAAAATATTATTATAAGAAAAGGTCTGAAAATAAGTCTCTATTTATTTGTTTACTGAAAGAGAGGAAAGACTTAATGAAAAATTGATGCGAAAATTCAAGGGTTGCTAAAATAAGGGTATAACCAAATCCATTACATCAGGGTATATTAGGTAAATACTAATTCAAAATTGAAACCAGGTAAGATTATTCAATATGAGAGCTGAATTTTGTGCAGTATTTTTGTTAAAAACATTGATTAAAAACAGTTTCATAACTAAAATATTTGACACTTAAAACCACATGTGTTACCCATCCCTGTCTACCCCACCCGACAATTAACTGAAAACTAGAAAATATTGTGAATTGAGTTCAGCAGTACTTTATTCAATGGAGGGATTGTTTTGAGTCTGAGGACCAGCTTCTGGAGCACTGGTAGTGTTGGGTCTACCGTTCAAATCTATTGACGCTCTCCTATTCGATGCCTTACTCGACGTGATTATCGATCCGATACTGAAGTAACGACAGGTGTGGTTGAAAATAGAGGTAATAACAGAGTGTCACAGCACTGTGTTTTTGCCTGTGCTCTCGAGCAATGCATGCGAGCGCCGAGTTTTTACGCGTTTGTTATCTATCTTACTGTCTGTTTGTGTCAAGTGATGAAAAAGTAGTATTTTTCACAATAAAGGATCCAATGTTTAAGAAACACAGTTTTCTAATAGAGTTTCAACCCATCCCTCCATACATGCGATCTGAGGGCCAACGGGTCTTATAATGAGATTTTTTATATGCAGTGAAACAACGATTTTGTATAAGTTTTACATAAGATTTGGTTCAGTCTATGAGAAATAGAGTGAAGAAAACAACTCCGACATCACATCTATCACATCTATACCAGTGCTCTCTAACAGCACTTGTGATGCACTTCTTGTTTGCTATGCATTTGTCTCGTGTTTCCAATTGAAATGATCCACAGCTTCCATACAAGAGCTCAGGTATCACATGAAACACAGGCCAAGAGCTGATGTTTGTATGTATGGATCGATTCTGCAAAACAACATATTATTTGACTCTATGTTTGACACAAACCATACTTTATTGGTCTCTCACTTACGGTATGTTTATTTCAATTCAATTCAAAATTTTCTAAATCTATTCAATGATTGTTAAAAATATTATTGAAATCAAAATCAATTTGAAGTGATTTCCGATTCACTCAAAAATGACATCTTTTTAAACATTCATTTCCTTTAATTATATTTTTATTTTAACTTTCAAATAAATTCTCTATTTTTTGATAAAAAGAGGAAAATATGGGAAATATTTAATAATATTTTTGTCATATTATAAGACAATCTATAAAAATGAAAATTCTTTGCATATTTTACATCAAAAAAAGTCTTAACATTAAGACAATTATTAAATTATTTTTATTTCTTCTATTATTTTCACTGCAAATGAAAATATTTTAATAAAAAACTTAATTAATAAAAAAAGAGTAAACTATTTGCAGAATATTTTTGTCAAAAGTTTTATTACATTAAAAAATTCAATTCATTATCAATCAATCATTTTAAAGATAATTATATCAAACATTTTTGACCAAAAAGTATTGAATTATATTTACATTTAATGTAAAGCACATATAAATTGTATAAAATAAACGCAAACAACAAATTAGTGAATGATTGATGATTTTTATATCATTTAAAGTATGAGTTCTTTAATATGAGAAAAATATAAATGTTTTGAAACTGTTTTATCGATCATTAGTTGTATTAACTTTTGCTGCGATTCATTGATTTTTGAATAAGTCTTAAACCAAACAAACAATCTTTAAATTAGTATTAATTTTAATAATTAATTATTTTATACAACAATTTATTCATAATTCCAAACGACTGAACATTTTATTCACTGTTTGTGTCAGAAATCAAACATTTATTTAACTTTTGTATTATTTTTTATATTTAATGTCAAAAACATTTGAATATGTTTTAGACTTTTAGAAATTTTATTAAAATGTTTGTTAACTTTGAAAATAAAAATTATTTAATAAATGATTCAAAGAATAAATATTTATATTAGAAATACATGTTTATTAACATTCAGTCAAGTCTTATATCAATCAAAAAATATTATATGTATCAAAAAGTCATGCATTTTAATCGTCTTACTGCATGTTGTATAAACTTTATACTATAAAGCACCGGCTGTTTGTTACCTAGTCTAAACTTACTGCAGCACAGGTATGCAATTGTTCTAATTATGAATCCGTGTTATTCAATCAAAACAGATTTGTCTTCAAAATCATAAGCATTAAGAAAGTCTTCAATCATTTGTTAGAGATTTAGACAAAAACAGATATTTTCTTAAGACTTATGTTATAATTGTTTTTGTAATCAATTACAGGGAAATCCATTCGTATAGACATGAAGACCGATCCATCAGTCTATCCATGTTTAGACACATTTGATATTTTGATGACAACACCAAACCTGACGGACGAGAAGTATATCCGAGTGATAAGAGTCTACACATCAAACCATACGCAGAGGTATTACGTAAATACCCTTAAACTGAATTACGTGAGAGAGTACAAACTGCCCATGAACAATTATCTCAAAATTGACTGCCATTTCTTTGACTCCGATTTCCGATATTATTGTTTTGTTTTTGTTGCACTCTCACGAACTACTGGTGCCGTACTCATCAACGGTAGACCTCACTGTCGACCCACAGCTATGCAGTGGATTGTCTCGTCAACTGCCAGTGCTTTACTTGAAGACACAATTAATTCATTATCAAATGACAATTCTTTAGAACAGTTACGTCCGGCCGGGCCTTCATATAAGTACAACTATCCAACAAAAACCATTGCGAATAACATTTATGGGAAGAGTAGACGTGTTAGCACTGGTAGTAAAGAAGATAATGAAAATAGATTGGACGACAGTTTCCTTGATTTCTACTCTGATGAACAGATCGCACACTATATCAGTATTAACTGTAAGTGCAGTGACTCTTATGATATTGAATCCAATGTCTCGACTGTTATAATAAGTTTAGGTATAGTTATGTGCAATAATGACAATCAGAATAACAATAATAACTATTTGTCTGACAATACACTCCAAGATAGCAATGAGTGGAAGACTTCTTCAGACTATGATTTGTTTGATAAAAATGATTTGAAGAGAAACTACATGTCCTCCACTGCAGGGGATAGTAAACATAGCACACATAGCGCCGACACTAATAGTAATTCTGATATATTTTCGTCAATTTGTATCCTAAACCTAACAGAAGGTGACTATAAAATGAAAGTGCAATACGAGATGTGGACAAACATTCCCGTGATTTATGTCCGCTCAACACATATTCCACAGCTAGTGGTAAGAGAGGGCCGACTCTCCATCGATCCGCAGTTGGATATTAACAATAAATCACAAATACATTCATTGAAATCAAGATATTTAAGAATTGAAAGCTTTTATACCCAAAACCTAACGATTAAACTATTATTAGTGAAAAGCACTCACTTTTTGGTCGAAAGAAATGCATTCTTTGTATTTCTATCGACTCTAACGCCCATTCATTTCACATCAATGGCTCTCATTGTAGTGATTGGGGTCTGTCTGCTGGCACTCATACTAATCAGTCTAACCTCACCTCAGCGTAAAACAGTTGTCAAAATCATGACTCCCAGTGAAGAAGGAGAACAAACCCGAACCTCATATATGGATCCGACAGACATTATGTCACAGTTTTCACTGCCAGACGACAATCAGTCTCTGGAAATGGATTATTATGACTATCTCTTGCCGTTTGTTCCCAGACCTCACTCCAGAGCTGTTCAAACATCTGAAGTGAATTGAAATTTCAATTTTGGTTTCAATATATTAATATAAATATAAATATCTATTCAAAAGCAATAATAATAACATTGAAATGAAGAGCAAAACCTCTTATGTCTCTATTATTTGTGAAATGCATGAATGGATTTGCATATAAAATACATTTACAGAAGTCTTTCCACTCCTTTCCCTCTGTTCTGCAATTGATGTCAAACTTTTGTTACGCTTTTATTTATTCAAATGAGAAAAGAGTGGAAATTATTTCCTTTAATAATACTTATGAACTGAATATGAAGTTAATTGAATGAAATTCAGTACTGCTTTACAAATCTACTGTTCCTCTGATTAGTGCCGATTCACAGCAGATGACTACTAATCTGAAAATAAATTAAAAATTTAAACAAATCTTTTGCTTTTGAAATGAATTTTATAAATAATTAAACACAAAAATCTCATCAAATATTTTGATTCACTTTTTGTGTCCAAACAAAATGAATAACAAATTCTGATTAAACATTGTTTTTCACATTCAATACAATGAATGAATAACTTTAACAACAAATATGTATTTTATATGAAAATCGATTGAATTTATGTATAGAAAGTCGAAATACGTTTTGAATATTAAATAAGGCTTTTGTTTGTAACTCATCAGAGGATCGGGTTTTCATTGAAAATTAGATTTAGTTTTTGCATAGAAAGCAAAAAATCGATCAATTAGTGGAGGAGTGTCTAAATATATCCGATCTTTGAGTTTATGTCATTTGATTTATAATTAATGTGTTAATTATAGTCAAACCTATTGATTGTCATTATATGTAAAGAATGAAAAAGTATTTATAATTTTGTTAATAATTTTATGCATAAACGCTATAATACTCTAATAATTGTCAATAAAAGTCAAATATTTTTATTAAGTTTTTCTGCTTTTATATTCATTAGTATTACTGAACGCTATCCCAAATGTCATATACTTTGTATTGATTTTCATCTCAATTGACGTAAAAAGCAAATATGAAAACAATATTTCTTGTTTAGGGAGTTATAAATGTGTGTAATATATAACAACTAAAACTGTTATACTTTCTGACAGATCCTGGACTATATTCCGGGCCATAAAAGATCAAAAAACATCATAAAATTCTTTGAGTTTTAATAAAATCGATAAGAATTTAGTGATTATTTGTGCCATTCGTGGACTGAATGTTAGAATTACTTATAAAGAGATATAAATTGTGAGAAAATCATAAACTAATTGCAAGTCTTTTGGAAACTAACCATCAATTTGTACACAATTACTAACAAATTGTTTAAAAGAGGCTTAAAATGAAATCTTTTTATCCTTCACTGAATGAGAGGATAAAAAATATATATAAAAATAATTTATTGAAAACTATATTAGGATTTGAAAAATATTTTTACAATTCTTGCAATTTTTTGGATTTTATTGAATCCCATATCATTTAAATTGTGTTTTTCATGAAATGGTTTGAATTGTTTCATTCAATATACAATACCAGGTTCATTTCATCCTAGTCTAGACATTGAATTTTAATTCATAATGTTTTGATCGATTAATGATTGAACGGACAGACAGTGTGTTTGAGGCAATGAATTATCATTAAATAAATTACAGGGTTTTCAGGCAATGAAAAAGTGAATCGATTTTTAGTACAACTGATGCACAGAAATGATAAAATATATTCAACGAACTAACGGTTCAGTGGAAAGGGATGTCAATGAAAATGATATGAAGTGTGAAATAAAGTTAGTATTTATAATACAAACAGTATATTCAAAGGGATATAACTTTTTCAAAGAAGATATCAAACTTCTAGTGTTGTAGTTGTTATCTCATGTGATAAAAGACATTTAATATTCTTGTAAAGTCACCCCTAAATCAGGGGGTCGTTAAACATAACAAAAAGCAATTTTCTTACTCAATATTTTGTTAATTATAAATGGATTTCAAAATACATTTATTGGAAAACAATTATAATTTAATATTTTATGAAACTAAAACATTTTAGTATAATTAGTTTTTAATAATGACCTTGGTTAGCACTAAAAACAATGTTGCAAGTGGTATTACATAAAACTAAAAAATATTCAAACGCAGAATCGTAAGTATCATTGTACCAAGGTGTGGTATTGAGATTTAAGTTGGTGATTTAAGATAATGACCCTAGTCATTTATTATTATCTTTGATATACGAGAATATATTAAATCTGTTCTATAATTTTGACCCAAATATTCATAATATAATAAAGTTTTTGATTAATTGATAAACAATAGACAAAATGAGATAAATATTAGTCTTCAGATATCATTAAATCATTTTTTGTGTGTCTTTTGTGGAGAATATTAATTATTTTATTAATTATTTTCATAACATTTTCATTAATAATATATTCAATACTTTGTGTCTAAAAAATGGTAACAAAAATGACATTTATTCTAATTATTGTAATAAAAAAACGATAAGACTTTCCTCAGAGCACTGGTATTACATTGTCTTTAATATTTATAGCGCTTAAGAAAGACAAAGTGTTTGTTTGCCTAACATTGTGTTATATGAATGAAACCACTGATGACTATTATAGTCAAGAAAAGACTTCTTTGGGTTTAATGTTGATATCATTTCAATCAAATTGATATGAAATGTAACAAAACTGCAAATATTGATAATAACGACACAATTCTCGTCATTCAATCAATTACTAACAAAATTGAGTAATTATTTACTTAAACCAAAATACCTTGATATACACCCTAACAAAATGAATAGGAATAAATGACATTGATGCAAATTGGTTTAAATTTATCGAAAATATTTGATTAAAATTGCAATTATTTGCGCAAAACGTTTGAAACATTGATGAAAAACACCTGTAATTTGAATATTGATTTCAAAACGCAATCATAACTTGTATTGAATTGTTATAAAAACGGGTAAAGAATTGCAGAAATATAAGCAAACATTGCAATGGATTTGCATTATATATGGGAAGTACTGTAAGACAAGTGATTTGTTGTCATAGAGACCCAAATATAGTGGCGTAATAGTATATTTTAAATAGTGTTGGTGCTTGTTCACTTTATATTTTTAAATTAGCTGAAATATTAATTTTATTCAATTAATTATTAATGCTAAAGTAAAAATTTTACAATATTACATTGGTCAAGTTATTATTATCATTAATATTTTAATAAAAATTTTTGTGCTTGTTAAAAATATTTCAATTTAAAACCAAATATTTTTTATTGGTTTGCAGAAATTTAATTAATTTAGTTAATATTAATTAATATTACTTGATCAAGTTATATTTTGCATCTTTTTATATAAACAGAAACAATATTAACCCGGAACACTGAACAATTGAAAACAATACATTTGTGTGTATTAACTCCAACCCTATTCACCTCTGGATTGGCGTATATTTACGTGAAGACAGAGTGAGTGTCAGACTATTAACCACTGGTTTTGTGATTAAAAACAATCAATTGATTGACAAATAAATGAAAACTAATAACACATTCAATGACTCAATGAATGACTCAAACCATTGATTAAACCCTTATTTGAGTTGAAATTCAAATGAATTGATATTTTGTTTACATTTTTGTTGTGTTTTTCATTGAAATCAATGTTTTATTAATTAATTTAGTGTTAAATAGCAATCAATTGAATGGAGTTGTTGTCAAACAATGAGTTCTTTGTGTTAAAGCAAAGCCATTACAGCCTCTGGTGCTCAAGAAGTGGTTCCGAACCCCTCTTCAGACCAATAATCGGTAATTTAATTGAACTGTCATTTGATTTGTTGACCATTTGTTGCTTTTAATCAACAGTTAGTGACAGCACATCCTATGAGTCGTTCACATGTCATGGATTGGTCTACGGATTGATCGGTATTTTCCAAAACGACAAACTGTTGGTCATTAAAGAGAGTCAACCCATCGGTTGTTTGCCATCAAATCATAATGTCTTCAAAATACGAAAGATTGTTGTCCTTAGCCTTACCTCCGGTGAACCGATCGGTGATCTATCACTTGATGTATGTTTTCATTCAATCCATCAGTTCTTCAATCAATTGTTTCCTTGTTTTTGGTCTAAAGGTGTGTAAAGAACACAACTGTACTAAAGCTGGCAATGAGTCCACTGAAGCGCCAACACCTGAGCCCATACACCCGACCAGTGGTGTTCAGAAGACATGGAATCAAATCAAATGGACGGCATCTCATGTCAAGCCTCGGGTTATGCCGAGGAATAACGGAAACGAAACCAAAGATAAATGTGAGAGACGTATACTTGACGTGAGTTTGGGATCAATTGATTGATGTCTTCATTAAGTGATAATAATTTTGTTTGATTTGCACAGGAATTGTATAAAATGTTTACCGAAACCGAGTCCTTCTATTATTCCCTTTCCGCTGATCTGACGAATTCACTGCAAAGACAGCAAAAGCAAAGCATCGGTAATGATATACCTCTTTGGAAGAGAGTCGACGACCGCTTCTTCTGGAATAAAGTGATGTTAAAGCCATTGATTGACTGCAACTCCGAAGCGGCGGACAAATGGATATTACCTGTGATTCAGGGATACGTTAGGATTGAGAAGTGTTTTATAGATATCAATGATTCCGCGAATATTAGCGCCGATTGTAAGTCATTAGAAGACGTGAGAATACCTTTGGATCAACGTTTGGCACCCAATCAAGAGCTCTACACAATGTGTTTAATCTCACGGCGCAGTCGATTTCGGGCCGGCACTCGATATAAGAGGCGAGGAGTGGACGAGAGAGGAAAATGTGCTAATTATGTAGAAACCGAACAAATATTTCAATTCGGTTCACATGTGGTCTCATTTGTTGCCGTTCGGGGATCTGTTCCTATCTATTGGTCACAGATTGGCCACAAATATAGACCTCCGCCTCGTATTGATCGCAACGAAGAGGAAACACAAATTGCTTTCAAAAAGCACTTCAAAGAAGAGACGGAAATATACGGCAATCAAGTGATCGTTAATTTGGTTGAGAAGACCGGAAGAGAGAAAATAATAAACGACTCATACCTTAATCATGTCCTCAACTCCGACAGTCCGGACATCACTTATGTCTCATTTGATTTCCACGACTACTGTCGAGGAATGCGTTTCGAAAACGTTTCGGTTCTCATCGAAGCCATAAAAGACATGATTAAAGACATGAGATATTGTTGGACAGACTCTCAGGGAATGATTTGCGAACAAAGGGGTGTCTTTCGGATCAATTGTATCGACTGTTTGGACAGAACTAATATTGTGATGACAGCCATCGCCCGCACTGTTATGGACACACAGTTTATTCGGTTGGGTTTACTGCCACCTGAAGGCCAGTTGTCCAGCAATTGTAGGCGTATTTTTCAGATGATGTGGGCTAACACTGGGGATATTATTAGCAGACAATATGCCGGAACAGTTGCACTCAAGGGTGACTTTACCCGAACTGGAGAAAGGCGTATAACCGGTGTTATGAGAGATGGCATTCATTCTGCGAATCGATATTATTTGAACCGATTTAAGGACGCGTATAGACAGGCGACCATTGATTTGATGCAAGGATTGGTCACTTCTGAAGACCTCAATAGTCCAGACAATGATAATGAGAGCGCCGTTGACTCCGGACTGAGTTCTTTCGCAGAACAGGAATACCATGAAAGAGTGAAACTGGTTATTGAGGACTGTAAGAAGATATTGGTTCCCGACTATGAGGTGATATTAGGCGGTTGGCCACTCATTGACGCCGATCTGGTGACCGCTTCCTCGTCTGCGAACGACACTGATATGGACACAGTGCTAGTGCTGACCAAAGACTGCTATTATGTCGCCGAATATGACGACCAAACGGATCGTATCATTAAATACCAAAAAGTGATGTTAGAAGACATGGAGAAGATTGAGTTGGGATCCGAAGCCAATCAGATCTTTAGCATTAAGTCTAACCAAAGCTGTTGTATTCGTTTTCATTACACAATTGACGGCATTTCCGGGTATTTCCATCAATTCCGGTCCACAAACACCCGATTCTTCAACAATATGGCGATTCCTATCAGGAATTTTGACGAAGCGGTCGAGTCTTTGAAAGCCATCTGCGAGTCATTCAAAGTGGCGCTGAGTGTGAAAGAACTAAACGTTCCCTTCTATGAGGGAAAGTTGGACAGACGTAAGAGCAAAGTGACAAACATTAACCGAGATCTGTCGCAAAACAATCTCTTGAAAGTGAGTCAAATGCCGCGCAATATAAGTGATGGACAACTGCTTAGTCTCAAGAATGTCGGCTCACGTGCTATAACTGGGGTTTACTCTCAGTTCAGTCGATTGAAAGGCAAATGGAATGCAAATGAAAAGCCGAAGACTATTCGGGAGTCAACTCAACCGAAGTCAACCTCCGGTTCACTCGTTTCGTTCAATGTTGAGAGCAGTGCTGAAGAGGAGTCCGAAGAAGAAGACTCTTTGAGTAAATTGAAAAAACAAAAGATCGCTAAACAATGTCTACCCATCGCTAATCTGCATACCAGTGCTGAACGCACTCTAAGCTCCGATTACTCTGAATGCAGTGATATTGAAGACCAGGAGCTGATGAGTGACGTAATCATTGATACGACTGACGTCCACACGAGTCGATCTGATTTTGATAGAGTGCTTGAAAGTTGTGGTATATTAGCGACGAGTCCTCCTCTAACCGACAACCCTCTGCCCACAGACAGTGAAGGAATGGTAATAAAGACGACCAATAAGTCTGTCTTTCATGAAGTCGATGACTTTGTTTTGGATGCCATGAAGAAGGCGTCTCTCAAGCAATTGCACAGAAAGGCCTCCCAGTCCTCAATGTCCCTCTCATCACAACCAGATCTGCGAACCTATCCGTCGACTCCAGTCATACATATCGATGATTCCATTGCCGGTGCGAGTAGTGAACCGTTAGATTCATATGTTGTCAAAAACAAAAAGCTCTCGAAATCATCAGAAAATCTTGAGTCCACTCGAAACGTGAAACCAGACAACAGTCCCAATAGAACCGAATCCTATGTTTCACTCAATAGGAATGACTTATCCTTTTCTGGTGTTACCAAAGACTCTACGCTTGGATCTGATGGTCTCAACCCTTACACTAAGATGAAGACATCCCACAGCGAGACAGCCATTCAGGTCTGACAGCACTTTATTTGATTCCACTTTTTGTTCAATGAATTAGTGATTCATTTGTTTTAAGTCAATTCAAATGTTATCAATATTTTAAACCCCTTTTGCACAAAAACCCCTTTCCTTTCATTCATTAGTTGTTGTTTTGAAACAATATTTATTAACCGTTTGTCTAATCCATAGGAGTTCTCAACGGATCTGTCGCTTAACCTCCCGAACCCACCGGTGAACGTAAAGAAAGACTTAGTACTGTCACCGCTCTCTCGTATAGCAAAAGGAGTCCAACACTTGAGTAGTAATCTGCGCACCGGTATTATAGGTGAACAAACAGTGTCACCAATAGATAGTGAGGCCTATCAGGCCCTACAGAAGCGTAAGAGTGTATCCAAGTGTAGAATAATTGAGCTGTGATTCTGTGATATTAGTCAACAATTTATTCATTAATTTATTAGAAGTTATTCATTGAATCACTTTTTAGGCATTAGTTTGTCGTTAATTACAAATACTTTACTTAAACTCAAATATAAATACAAATTATTATATAAACTCTAATTATGTTTTGAATTTCATAATCGATTGAAAACAAAAACATTCATAATATTTGTTGATTTGTTTTACATTTAATTGTTTAACAGTTTAACTGAAAAATTGTTTTTAGATTTCATTTCATTTTTATATATTTTTGTGTCGATTACTAGTCCTTTGGTTTTGAACTGAATTTTATTAAACAAAACAATGTATTAATTATTTTTAAAGACATTTAAATATTTACCCCTTTTTTAAACCAATCATTAATTACAAACAATTTATTATAATTTAATATAATTTACCAAAAATGTGATCAAAAACTCAAAGATTAAACCAAAAAATATTGTTATAATTTAAAGTGATTTTAAACATTCAATAAATAATTATTATTTCATTGCAAACCAAGAATCTCTTTATTTTATTAAGCAATTGCTAAACAAATATATTTTGTTTGAAATATTACGTTATGATGATTTGTGTCCATCAATACCACCAGTGGCATTTATTCATTTTATTAAACATTATTAATAATAAGCTAGATTAGTCAAATATTTGTTGATATTTAATTAAAACTAATCCAGTGTATTTTTCTTCTATTAGAGAAATAAATAAATGATAATCTAAAACCTAAACTGATTAGAGTATACAATGACAAAATGACATTTCTCAATTCAATATATGTGTTTATCAAAACATTTCTAAAATCAAATGAAATGATTAATTGAAAACAATATAAAAATGAATTCAATATTCACTTACTTTTTGTTGAAGTTTTAAATTCAAAAGTTATTTATAAACCCTTTGCTTCCAATTGAATAAGTCTTTAAGCCTTTAAGCTCTACTTTAGTGCATTAATCTTTAGAATGAACAAGGACTATTTTATCAGATTTTGATTCAGCATTTATAAAATGACTTTTAAGTACATGTATTGATATTATCTTGCTCAAATTCTAGGCTAAGATTATGTCTGAATAGAAACCAATCTTTACTTATATTGTATGAAATGTTTACCGAAAATAAAACACAAAATATTTAAATAGATTTTAAGCCGAAACACAACTTATAGGCCAAAAGTGCGCAGAACTGGTGTTTGAAAACTTTTAAACCACTAAAAGACAACTCTCGTTGTATTGATCGTGTATTTTATGGTATGAGATAAGTGCTGGAGACAAACCCATTGACTACTAGTGCTGTGAACGCATAGATTGAAAGACAAACTTTAAATTTGGAAAACGATTCCTATTCTGACGAAGGGTTTGGTTGTCTATAAGTTTTGAAATTAGTTTAACAAAAGGTGTTTTAATATCTGTTTAAAAATATATTCACAGAAATGACATTAATTTCAGTCTAAAAGTTCAAAATTTGTTTCACAATTGATTTAGATTTTATTTAAAGGTTTAATAAATTGAACAAAACATTCAAAACTTTTATTTAACTTTAAAAGCAATTTATTTTGACTTTAAATTCAATATTTAAAAACAAAACTAATAAATAAATAAAGTTTTTGTGTAAATCTGTTTCACAATAACTCGTATATCAATTTGAAATCAATTGTCAAAAAGTAAGTGATATTTTGTGTAATTATTTTTATCATTATATAAAAGTTAATTAAAATAATCATAAAACAAATAATTGAATAAAATTTCTATTATTTTGATTGAAATTTATTTTATATTAGTTTTTATCAAATTTACAAAACATATGCTTATAATTGAAACTTAAGATCAAAATAACGAATAGATAAACATTTTTTGTCTGAAAACCTAATTCAACGAAATATTTTTTCACTCAAATGTTAAGATAAAATATAATATAATATTTTGATATTCAGCCAAATGTGAGATCATTATCCTATGTCTGCTCTGTTTTTCATAACTGTTTTGTAATAAAATTTACAAAATTTAGTTATATTTCGCTAATTTTGTGTATAATAGGCACTCATTATGTCGACAAACATGTCTTTACTGTAGTTTGAATCAAACAAATCCTTTATATCTTTGATTTTATTGTTGAAATATAACTTATATTTAAAATAAAAAAACAAACAAATCCTTTGGTTTACAGAATTTTTCCAACGGATTGATAGGAAAGGTGTAAATATAGGAAAGGATTGTAAATGTAATTGAATGTTGACTTCTAATTGATAGTATCACTGATTGTTTGGTGGAAAGAGACTCTACTTTACTATTGTTTGTAAGAAAAACTTTTTGATTTCTTACGTAACACTGAAAGCAATACTAGTTTTCACATAACTCTTAGTTTGTGTTTGAGTGTAAGTAAATAAAAGTGGGTTTTAGTCTATAATTGGTTGAAATGTATCAAAATATTTAACACATTTCGGTAGCCTTTGATCTCTGCTTTAAATTTCATGATTTCTGTTCATTAAATATAAATTAAACAAAATATAAAAATCTTTTTTAATTCAAATCCATTTCTTGTTTGCCTTTAAATGATTGGCTAAATATTGGCTGACTTTATAAATGACACATAAATTAGATATAAAACTAAACATTATATTCACTGAAAGGTGTTTTCAATGAAAAAAGTGAATCAAAAGATTATATGACTTCAGAGAGTAAACAGAATAAATGATAAAATCTAAATCCCTTTCCTCTCAAATGAAATCGTTTTAATTTAATATCATTTTCCATACGCTATAAAAATATTCAGAGCAGTTACAGGGCTGTCCAAAACATCTCAACTACACTCAAATTTTTCGTTGAAAGAATTGGCGACAATGCTTATCAGCCAGACGGATTAATAACGAATAGCATGCAAAATGTCGAAACTAAAAATAGTCAAACTTAAATTAATTAAGAAAAAAATGAAATTATTTTGAACTTAAAATTATAACTGATTTAAAAATATTTTATAATAATTTACACAAATTAAATAAAATTTAATTTATTTTAACTACACTTGACGGCCATTTTTATGAACATCTATTATTATTAACTTT
>JAQGAT010001319.1:0-15471 GCA_034687845.1 Pantelozetes paolii
CCTGTGCTCAGGTGTTGGAGAGACAGAGGGAATGGTTTGTATTGAAGAAAACTGTTGAAGAATACAATGATTTTGATATAATAGTAGAAAATCTAAAACATTTTGAAAACAAATTTTTTTATACTTTATTTGAAAACAAATTTTATAAAAATTAATTAATTTTAAAATATTATATTGTAATATGAATTTTATACCTAGGTAATATATTTGACTATATTAAAATATTTTGTGGTCAATCAATGTGTTTAACATTAGAGTATTTATAATATTTAATAATTGAAACAATTTTTAATACATTTGTTTAACCACTGAATCAAAAGTATTGAACTGTTTTGAGAGATAAGTTAATAATTTGTTGAAAACTATGCAAATGTCGTGATTTGTTATCAAATTACTTAAAGTTTAGTAAATGTTTGAATGAATTCATCTCTCATTTCATTAACTCTTATCATAGGATTACTGGCTATTAATGTTTTACTGATGTTTTGAATCAGATTTGCATTTATTTTGCAAATTATTGTTAAAATTGAATGAATATTAATATTAAGTGAGAAACTGATGAATAACTTGAAAAATGATTAATGTTTTGGAAATAAACTTATTTTTAATACAATAAAAGTGTTTATAATGTAATCTTTGATTCAATTGTTTTCAGTTTTTAATCAATTCTTTAATAAAAGTTTTGTTTTATTTTATAATTTGTATTTCAATACAAAAAAAAATAATTTCTAATAAAGTATTAAAAAGATTTGAAAAATACCCTTTTTGCCCGCTATCTTCCCTATGGGGGTGCTTACCGATGACCTGATTTTGGCCAAAAACAATAGTTACCATGGGGGTGCTTCCCGGAAGCAACCCCACTACCCTGCCGTTCCACTATTTACCCCATGGGGTAGCTTAAGACCGGTCTTTATATGAATTATTGAATATAAAAATGAGCATTAAATCAATTTTAATGTAATTTTAAATATAAAGAAGTAATTATTGGTTTTAATTGTTTTACAAATTATCAAAAATGAATTCACACTTCGGGTGAATCCTAACAAAAATATTTACTTATTAATCATTTTCAAAATCAATTGTCTCAAACTCTCCAACGTTTTGACCCTCATTATCACTTTCTTCATCAGATAAAGGATATACTGATTCCTGACCGGTCACTTCAGATATCTGTGCCTCTTGTGATTGTCCACCTGTCTCTTCATTGGTCTCCACATTATTCAACACATCAATCAATTTTATGTGTAATTTCGTGTCATCTCTGACCGGTCCTAAGTTGCAGTACTCAAAGCTCTTAATTATTAACTCCCGGTCCAATTCTTTCCAAGCTATCAAACACCACTCAGCGACCTTCGCATATGACGGGCGCTTTATTTCTCCCGATTTCTTGAGATCTTCCGGAGCTTTCGGTTCTGACATCCAATCTTTCCATAGTTTTCGTACTTTACTCTTAACACTCCTGTTCCAGGAGACATCGGCCGGTTGTAATAGCGGTGTCATCCCACCCGGTATAATTTCAATCCGAGTGTCGTATTTATTCATACTAGACTTAAATTCCTTATCCCTGTGTGGTGTGGCCGAATCCATTGTGAGAATTGTGCGGTATTTAGGACCGGTCATCCGCACTGAGTGCTGATTCAAATACATACCACCTGGTCTTGAAGCCCATGTGTTGCGACGCCAAGTGGCCATTACTTCTTTATTGACCGATGCTTTCATTGCAACCATAATATCGATTCCTGAAGGGAATTGACATTTCGGCACTTTTTTCAATCCTTTAAAAATGATTGCCGGCTTTACTTTACGGCCATCACTATATGCACAAAGCATTAAAGTGAATCTTAGTTTTTCACTACCAGTTGTGGCCATTTTGATGGTATTCTTCCCCTTTTCCTCAAATGTCCGCAGTGTTGGCGAATCAAAATATAGTGGCATTTCGTCCATATTTGCGATAATAATCTGTCCATTCGGGTCTTCCTCTCTTGACCGGTCAATCCTTTCAAAAAAATCATTAGCCAAAGCCCGTGCGTTGGGCGGAACCTTTTGACCGGTCGATGTGGCCATCCGTACAGTTAAATTGTGTCTGAATTTAAAGCCTCTTAGCCACCCCAGACTTGCTTTAAAACCTTCGACTTGTTTGTCATCTGTCAAAGATTTTTTCATCTCATTATACTCTGTAAGAGCTTTGTTCATGAGGTCATCACCGGTCACTGCCAACCTGTCGGCTCGTCTTTTCTTTAACCATTCAAATACTTTCTTATCAATTTCGGGAAACTTTGATTTATGAGTGTAACCAAGATATCTTCTTTTACGAATAGACGTAGACTTACTTTCTAAGCACTTGCGATACTCATCCTCTTTGGCCAACCAGTCTCGGACTGTGTGTCTATCGATTCCCTGATCACGTGCTGTCTTACTAACATTACTATCGGCAACTGTTTTGTGATATTCAATAACCGATAGTTTTTCCGATAACTTAAAAGACTTTCGTCTTTTCTTCTCAGTGGATGGACCGGTCATTGATGTCTGTGACAGGTCTTCGGCATCGGTGTTGTTTTGTTGTGACCGGTCATCTGAGTCTGACTCAGCACTTATCAAACACTCTGTCGTTTGATTCAATGATTTATTTGACTGATAATTGTCTTCACAATTATCATTAAAACTATTTTGACTTTCTTTAACATTGATGTCCTGTTCATTGTCTGAACTATCGGACAATTGTTTGTATGTTTCACTCATTTTATACTGAATTTCAATAAAGCATTGAATGACAAAATATTTTAGTGAAAAGTTTGCTTTTATTACAGTTTAAAGTATAGGATATGACCGGTCCTTAAAGCACCCCCAGTCTATAAAATTTATACCTTATTGCTATGGGGGTGCTTCCGGGAAGCATCCCCACCCAAATTTCATACCATCAAGCAACCCCATATGGGGAAGATAGCGGGCAAAAAGGGTACATAAAAATATGACAAAAATGTTGTTTAAAATAATTTGTTTCAAACTTTTGATAAAATCTTTTATAAAATATGAGTATTAGGTGAGACCCGGATGAGAGACAGAGCCATAGACCCTCTAATACTCGGCTTCACTCAAAGCCAGTGACTTCTTGGTCGCAGTAGTATTGGTCTCAGTCTATAGACAAGTCTTTAATCCACTCTTTAATCTTAGTTGTGTCGCACTTCTTGGGTCCTGAGATTGTGGTCAATGGTCTGGTCGTTGGTCTGGGCTTCAAATTGATGGCACCGGTACTCGACGTGAACGAAGAGTTTGTCCGTTTGACTGAACGCTGTTTTGTGTCCATCGCTGTTGAGATTGAATTCTTCTCCGGTTTGTTACGACAGATGTCTTCATGTCTGCTAACATTCCTCAAAGCAATACCAGTGGCCGTACAGTAGTGGCCGTCAAACCAACGGCACTTCAGCTTAATATTGTTCAGCCATTCCTCAATCTCTTGCGGTAGAAATAGGCACCGGTTTGTGTTGTATACCTGGCCATCGAGGAGACAGATAGGGTTCTTATATAATATTATAAAAACAAAAGATTTAATGAAAGATTCAAAACATTATTATTATATTTCAATATAATTCTCACTTAAAGGCCGACAAAAAGTAAATCCAATTTTCAATTCAATGATTAAAAATGAATTCAATTTCAGTGAATATTACAGAATATTCTGAATATTCACTGAATATACCGAATATGTGAATATTTCTGAAATCAATTTAAAAGATATATTAATTAAGAGATGTTTATTTGTCACTTTATCATAGAATTGCAAATTTTTACTCAATGCATTAATGAGAATTTATCATGGAATATCTATAAATCCACGATTTGTTGATAGATTTGCAAAACATTTTAAAAACTTGTAGTTATTCAAGTTCCTATAACTTTTAAACTAATTATGTAACACAATATTATAATATGTCATAGAAATTGGGAATAAATGGTTAATCGAACGTATGCAAGATCAACCTCGAAAAACCATTTATTTGCGCGTGGTAATCTTTCAAAGTTTGTGTAAAAACTTTCGATTCAAGCTTTATAAGCGTAAGAAATATGATCATGATTTTTCAGGGCTTATCACCTCATAATCAATACCCCCTTTAAGGGTTATTAACATTGAACTATAATTTCAATATGAAATTCATATATCCCTGGTATAAATAGATAAAAATCTGTGTAAAACTAAGTACTTAAGTAAACAATAGGCTTATGAACGGAAAATATTTATGTTTAACTTAATTACGCAAACATTTTAGCATTTTTTTGTGTTTTAATGAGTGAAAAAAAATTTGAGATCATATTTCACTTTAATGCTTGAATTAACACAAAATATTTTAATCAAAGTATTAATAAATAACAAAAACATGAGAGAAATTAAAAATATTTTTCTTATGCTTTGAATAATGAAATGAAAAATTGAAAAACATTTTATGAATTGTTTTGATGAAAGAGAAAAACAGATTCTTTGATCTCATTATTATTCTCAACACAAAGATTTCAAACCTTAAAGGCGTAACAAAATATTGGATTTTCTGACGAAATCATTGTTGTTGTCGTGAAAACCAATTTAAATAATAAAACCACTATTTTTTCACTAAATCTTTTGACTATAAAAAAGATTTCAAAGACTTTTTCACTTATTTTCTCACTTTCTTGATATCTCTTTAAACGGATTATTCTTAGCATACTTTGTAATATCATTTACTTGAATACCGATAGGAAAGGCATTAGATTTTACCACAAAATTGATATATTTTTGCGATTAATTTGCAATATTTTACATACAGTTATGCAGTGATAGTGAAAATGATATTCAATTTTGCATAAAATAGTGAAGATTTTAATTATTTGACAAATATTTAAGTTATTATTAAATGACAAACAAATTAATTAATTTTCAAAAAATCAATTTATTTAATGATTTTTATTATCAAAATCTGAAGGAATCGTTAAAAAAGAGTGAATTTGTGTTCAAATCCTTTAATACTTTCAAAAGTGATGCCAAATGACAGGCAATTAATTTTGAAAATACAGTATTTTTTTAAATGTTTTTGAAATTAAAATCATTTTTAATGGGAATTAATAGCAAACAAAACAATAGTAAAATAATTTCATAAATAAAGTGTTAAACAATGAATTAATAATTGAATGTCACTTACATTCTTGCCGTTCCTTCGGCGACATCGTTGGTAAATCACTGTTCCTATTATTGACCCCTATTTTGGTTTCACTACTGTTTGGATCAAAAGTCGATATATTGTATATCAATGTCTCGTTTTTGTCTCCAATTCCTATTCGTATATATTTTGTGACTAAAGAGATATAAAAATGATAAACACGTGAAATGAATATTGATTTTCAAAGTATTAATGATATTTTGTTTCCTTTAATAACTCAAAAGACAATAAAATGTGTAATTAATAAACATTTTATACACAAAAGCATTACTTAAGACCAAAATCTGATGGAGAAATGTCTGAAGACTTAATTAATGGCAAAGAAATAAATAGATTTCTAATTCCCTGATAATCTATGGATTGGTTTGTCGTAAAAGTGGACCAAAATCTCAATTCAATCAAATCGTAAATCAAAGAAAGAAAGACTAAAAGAGTGAATGACTGATGGTTTGGATGTTTGCAGACGTTTTCAATACTTTATTATAATTTATTGATTTTTGCTATCAATTAGTAAATCAAAATCATTTGTCTTTGTATTTGATTTCAATTTTTATAAACAAAAAATACATAAAACTATATATTATTTTGTGTTTTGCTTTCAATTCATTAAACAATTTCTTCAAAAATAAATTCAATTATTATTGCTTTGAGTAATAAATTTTTCATCGATTTATTAAATGATAAATTGTTTCAATTCATTGATCAATTCATAAATCAATATGATTAAAACATACACTTTTATACACATATATTATGTATTCATAAATTGTATTTTGTGTTTTCCTGAATAGATTAAGAGAATTGAAAGTTTTGATTCAATTTCACCCCCTTTGAAGGCTAACCCCTTCTTTGTCTAAGTATTTATTGGATCAAAATTACAATTAGTATTGAGTTTTTTGTTTTCAAAAGCAGAAAGTTTTTGTTTCAGACATTAAATTACTATTAAATGGTTTGAAGAGAAAAAGCATTTGAAAAGCAAATGGCTTAAAGTCTTAATCAAATGAATGAATGCCACGGAATCTGAAGAATAATATAATGGCTTTCAATACAAAAGTTCACAACAAATGAAACATAAAATTCTTGTTTTCAATTGAATTTCAATTCAGAGTTTCGACACGTTTTTCCTAAAATTCATATATTATTATCAAATTTATTAAAATTACTAACATTTGGGTAAATGATTAGAGGATTGGTAGGAATTCTCAACGGATTTATTAATTTGAAATCTCGTTTTATTTGAAGAATATTAGGCTAATTGGGTGCAAATCAAACTCAATCTATGGGAATGGTATGCATTAAAACACTTGGCTATGTATTATGCAATTAAATGACTCAAACATTTCTCATTTAATTTTAGATAAATTACATAAATATAAAAATGTGTTCAAAATATCTTTTATTTTTCAATTTTGTTTTAATTTCTCACTAATTGAAGTATTTTTGAGAAAATATTGAATAAAATAAAATTCAGTTTAAATTTAAAAGCGATTTAAAAGTTTCTTTTTTTACTGTTTTTATAAAAAGATTTTACAATTAAACTCAAAATTCATTTTTTGCTATTTATTCAAAAAATATTTCATTTCACCTGACATTAGATATTTTGATAAAATCATTTGTAATGTAATTTTTATGTCATTTACTTTAAATAAACTTCAAAACAAAAATACAATTTCAGACAGATTTGTCTAAATATTGATTTTATGTACAATTTATGCAAACTTTCAAATAAAATGTAAAAATAAAGAGTAATTAATAAATAATTTTATTTATTATTAATTAAATAAAACAATAATTTGATTCAAAACTAATACACTTTTGACTGAAATTAAATCAATTTTTATATTTTGAAAGCAATTAATGAATATTTAATGATTTGTTTTATTATTGTTAATGTCTTTAATGTTTTGAAATAAAAATTAAACAAATCTTTATTTAAAATCCCAAACATTAACTACAAATCTTCATAACATTACCATTGATTATATCAAACGCTTTCAGTATTGAAATCATTTCAAATTTATTACTAAAATCATTGTATTTTTGTTTTCAACTGATATTTGCCTAAAACTAAACATTAATTTTTTGTCACAAAAGACTAAATCGATTTGAAATGAAATAAATGTTATGTAAAATGAGTGAACACTTAAAAGCATTTTAGACTCATCTCTCACAAAGACTGAATTATATTGTGTTTTGGTTTTGAAACCTTCAAAACATAATTATTCTTCATTTGGTTTGTGAAGTGAATATTCAACGGAAATATTTCACTGGAAATTCACTGACCGTTCCCTCAAGTGCTCAATAATTGGCCAAAAATGCGGAATAAATTTTTTCAAACACAAACTTAAGTCTAAACTGAAAATGAAAACAAATTACATTATATTTAACTTAAATTTGATATTCAGTTGTCTTTTGTCTATATTTTAGATAACAATGAAATACATTAAACAATTCACTTGTTTTTCATATTATTATTATTTTGTAGTTTAGAGTCAATACAAATGACTTGTGTTTTGTTTTTAGACTGATTTTACGCATCGTTTAGTAGACATAGTCTTAACTTTTTTGGACCAAAAGATAAATGTCTACACAAGAGGTGCAGTCAATCACTACATCACTAGTCGTCAGACTTTTAGTAAAGAAAAAGTGAATAAATTGACTAAAAAATAAGAAAAACATTTTCCTTTCATATTTCAAAGAATTGAATGAAAATAAAGTATTTATTATTTTTGATATAAATTTATTTAACATTTCTTCAATAGATTGGAGAAAATGTTTAAATACAGCAAAAATGGTTTATTAATGAGATTTCTGTTTAAAATGTAAATCACTTTCAAATATAAAACTCTTTTGATTAATGTTTTATTGATTTTTCAATTCAGACGGAAATAACAATTGTTTTTATTGTTTGGAAAAAATGCTCAAAAATGGGATATTTTTATTTGATTTGAATTTTTGTATTCAGGGGTTAATACGTATTGAAAACAATAACAATTTGACTGAAGTGCTTGTAAAGCAAAAACTGAGTTCAGATTCAGAATCTATACAATGACTGCAATGAACTCCGGTATCCCATCCTCTTCTCGTCTATCCTTTCCTCTCTTCTCCTCTCTCATCCAAATTATTTATTTTCATGACTTAAACTCCAGTAGTTTTGAAATATTCTCCCATTCCTGTCCTATATTTAGATAAATTACTGCAAACTTTGACTCTTTTATAAAGAAAATCAAGATTAGAGTCGATGCCTATTGTGGTGTAAAATGTTTTAAATTTATAATACATTTAATGGATTTCAAAGTTTTCCCTTATTTTTTGCTTTGTCTGAGAATTTTTGTATTAACTGTCGATTGAATACAATATTATTGATAGACTTTCACAACACGTTTGGCCAAAAATTTCAGTTCAATAATGAATGTTATCTACAAATGAATTCTTTACTCAATTCTTGTGTTGAATTAAAACTAAAAAATATTTTTCTCAAACTTATGGATCGATTCAATGCTTTCTAAGTAATGAAACATTAGTTTAGTTGTCATTAAATGATTTAATTTTATAAATATTTTCTCCAATGATAACAAACTTTGGGTTTATTTCCCAACAATTATCTTAATTAAAATGAGATTTATTTGTTTCGTTAAATCGGTGGCCAATCAGTCATAGTTTGACCATTAGTTCATTCAACCATCCAGTGCTGGATTTTCTTATTAAAGAACCTTTCCTTAAATAAATAAGAGGTATGTCTTCAATGGTTCTCAATTAATTTATCAAAACACCATGCACAATGAAGAGTCATATGTTGTCGATAAGGAAGGGTATGTTGTAATTGTATTTATTATTAGATTTTGAATAGACTTGATAAAGTTGGACATTTGTAGTAACTTAAACAAATTTATCCCTGATTAGATTGACACAGATTACTCTGATATAAAGTTGTTTCCATTATATGGACATAACTTATTGTGCACTTTATCTCCTCATAAATCTTCCATTCAGTCAATACTAACACTATTTATGTCTAACATTATTAACACTATTTATATAACAACTCATTATTAATAGGAAAACCATATTAAGAATTGAGTCATAATTCTGACAACGATTTCATTTTATTTATTGTTTTCACTTAAATGATAACAATTTCAACATTTCTTCAAAATTTTATCAAATATTTCTTTAAAAATCAATTTTTTCTACTCTTTTACTCAATCGCTATACAAAATGATAGCAATCATCTTAAGAGCCCCTCAATAAGGGGTATAATAATCATCTATTTATTCAATTTTTCCTTTAATTAAGTTATTAGTGAAGAACTGAACAAAATATTTGACATTAATTTATATTTAATAATAATATCGAGAATACGATTGAATAATATTTATATTGATTTTCATGTCATTAGTGTTTAATAACTCTAACGTTAGTTATAATGAGTTTGAGAGTCAACTGGTTATTAAATTTGTAGTGAAAACCATGACATAAATCAAAATACATTTCATACATAAAAACTGAATTCCTATTCATATGAAGACATCATTTCATTTGAATCATTGAAACGAATCGATCAAATGAGTGGCAAATAAATTATTTTCAATCAAATTGTTGTGTAATATAAAAGCATAACAAAAGAGATGACATAAAAATGTTGTTAAAAAAAAGATAAAGACTTTCAGTCGGAAAGAGATTTCAGACAAAGTTATCACTCTTTTATATAAAAGCAAATCAAACAATGATTTTTTTAATAAATATTATTTTATTGATTTAAACATTGAATAACTTATTGTAATATAGTTTTAGTTTTGACACAAATCTTAAATAATTAATAGTTTTGTAATAAAATCATATATTTTTGGTTAAATTTTGTTCATTAGTGCAAAACAAGAGTTGATTTTGTCATTTGTTTTGGGATTAAATTCTTCACAGATTTCACTGAATATAACAAAACACTTGAAAATATTAAACCATTATTTAAGGATTTAATTGAATGTCTGTTTGTTTTTACTGAAAATTTTGTTTTTTTAAGTAAACAATAATTAATAATAAAATTTAAACCCATTTTCACCAAAACTTAATCTGCATTTCAGTGAAACATAAGATAATTAAACAAAACTTTTAATAATTATTTTCATTTAAATATTTTATTTCAATTAACATTTGTTTTTTAAATCAAAACAAATGATATAAAATATAAACAAAAATATAAAACATGAAAACAATATTTCATAATAAAGACAATTGATATGAATTATAGCCAATACTATAAACATTACTCAAATCAATGAATTTCTAACAAATGGACAAAAATATTTCAAACAAATATTTTTAGTTTCAGTTTTCCGAATGAACTGATATATAGTTTGTTTGTTGTGTATGTGTATACCCCCACCCTTATGGGAGTTTAATATGGGCTTCTCTATGGGAATTTAATATAGGGGTTGTGATCTTCAATAGATGTTTAACACAGGGATTATGGATTTAACTTGAATTTTGTGCTTTGATTACATTATTATGACATACGGTATTATAGTTGATTATCAGTAAGAGTAAACTGACAAGGTCGTTTTATTGTTCTTTTACAACAATCAAATATACTTTATCTTAAAACTAAAATTATAGGTTTCACTCATTCCTTGTTTCTTTTGAATTTAAAAATACTTTCAGAGAAGTCAATGAAACTATTGTTTGATATGCAAAAGGATTTCATTAAACAAATTAGAGTTGAAATTAATTTCCCGAATTCTTTACACATAATTGCAATTAAATTGCTTTCAATGTAATGTCAAATAAACAATACAGTAGTGAATGTAATTCAAGAATATTCTGTTTTAATCAAAATTAATTGAAAGCAAAAAAAAAGAAACTTTTTTTGTATTTAATTTCATTAACTGTTTTGCACTCATATTATGCGTATATTATATGGTTTGTTAAGTATGAGTCAAATGGTGAGAAAAATAGGTCTCTCATCACAACAACAAAATATAGGACTTTGTTATTGGTTTTCGTTATTTTCTTCATAAACACAATAAGAGTTTAAGTCAATTGTCGGACACAAAGAAAATATGAGAAAATACTTATTAGAGACGAACTGTCCTTATGTTTAGTTAAGTATAGAGTCGGTCGGGAATTGGGGTTAATTCACAACTCAGTCCTCACTTTCATTATTGTATAACATATCGACCACTGATATAATGAAAGCAATAAAAAGGCAAAAATTGTTTTTATCTTATTCTCAGCACTTATTTCATCCGTTCCTCAAGTTTTCAATTGAAAACACACTTGAATTTCATTAAAACACTTTTCTTTTAATATTTTTTTTTCTCATTTTATTTGACTTTTTGAGCAATTATTTGGCATTTTATAAGACATTCATTTCATTTTATTGAAATTCTTTTGCATTAAATGTTTAACTGAATTAAAATAATGAGAATATTTCACATTTTTATCATTTATTTCAATACAAAACGTGATTTAAATTCAAAGATTATAAATAATTTATTTAAAAGATATTTTCAACTTTAAATACGTTTAAAATTAATAAGTAATTAGTGTGGGAGGGGTTTAGGGAAGTCAAGTGCTAAGGGTTATCAAAACGGGTCAATAAATAATATATAAATTATTGTCTTTTTAGAGGACTTCAAAAAATAAACAAATATATATTGAATTTGTTTTTTATTTTAAATCAAATTTTATTTTTATATTTTTTGTGTCAACTCTTAAATGCAATTATTTTTAGAATTTCAAACTGTTTCTGATTATTTCAAATCCAAAGAAGGGGTTTATTCACAGTTTTAGTTTAGTTTTCAGACAAATATATCAGATTTAGTCTTAAATTATATTATATTATAGAAAGAAATGTGAATTTATTAACAATAAAATTGATGTGTATTTGAAAAGATTTGAATACTTACCCAGATATGTTGAAGCACCAGTTAAAATGAACAAGACTTTGAGTGCGTCCAACATTTGAATGTCCAGTGATTATGTCAACCAATTATATACAAAATCTGAAATGTTTTAAGACTTTAAAGTGATTTTAAAAACAAAATCAAAAGATATACAGAATTTTAGTCAAGAATTATAAGAAATTCCTTTTCAATGCTTTCTTTCCTTTCATTTAGTGTTTAAATAATTCAAAACTTTATTTAATTTAACAAAATATTTGTTATTTTGAAAATTAGTTCAATATTTTAATGCATTTCTTCATTAAATCAAACAAATAATAAAATAACTAAATATAAATTAAGACAGATTCTTTTCAATGTTTGAAATTTCTCTATAATTTAATAAAACAAATGAAATATTTAATCTTTTGCAACATTAAATAAGTTAATAATAATTATGAACTGTCCAGGGTTGTATAATTTTCCCTTTATTAGATAGAAATATTTCATTTTTTAATAAACTCTTTAATAACTGAAAACTGACCACAAATTGAGATACTTTTTACAAGAGATTGTCATCAAATGTCATCTTATGTTAGAAAATACATTAATTTTCCACAAATTCATCACATCTTCAGTCAACCATAAAATACTTATTCATTTAAATGAAATTGAAAACAAATTTATATAAAAATTTGCATAAATTTGAAGAAAAACACAAAAACATAACAAGAGTTTAATTTATTAATCAATAATTTGTTGTGAATTCACATAAAAAACTTTTTTACATATTTTCAACACTTTTTTAATTTTCATACTTTTGACTAAAAAGTGTAAATAATTTGAAAACAATTTTTAAACATTAATTTAATAATAAAATTGTGAATATTTTTTCCGTAAACTCAGAAAAAAGTCATTCATTCAAAGCTTTGCACTTAATATGAGTCCAAATATATCTTAACCAACAATATATTGTCAAATAAGACGTTAAGTCAAAAAATATGGTTATTGTGACCACAAAGAGCTAATAACACAACAAATTGATACACACTTTAACTGTTAATACAATAGAGACTAACTGTGCGATTGTTTGACTTATGGAACCCAATAGAGCACCAGATCTTAAACATTGCCAACAAATCACTTGAGAGAAGAATAGGAGTAAAAGAAATACTTTTATTATATTTGATATAAAAACTCAAATCAAAAGTTATGTTTGTTTTTAAAGAGATCTATGTTTTGATACAAAGCATCGCAAGTATTGCCCACTTCTTCAGTCTTCAGAGTATATAAGACTGAATGCCTTAATATATTGCGGGAACAGTAACACAATGCCAGTGCGCCGTACAGTGAACTGACTGTTCAACTGATCAATACTAAACTGGAAGGTCTGTTCCGAACTGCCAGTGCTCTGACACAGAGATCGAGTGATGCGCTACACAAACAGCAAAGACATAACACTCGTAGACAAGAATTTATTACATTTTGATGAACTTTGAACACAAATCGGAAACACTTTTCAATTGCAGCACAATTGGAGCACTGGTGGAGCACTGGTGGGAATGGTGTGTCACTTAAATTAGTTGATTGTTTGCTATCAATTACCGTCTCTTATATATTGTAATGAATTTCTTGAATATAAAAAACAATACAAAATCTGTTTTTATGATTAATTATGTGTTTTGTTATAAAAGGAGCAAAAATTTAATTTATTTTTTCTTCAGAAACAAAACCAAAAATAAGATAAAATTGAAGACATAGTGTGCTATTCATTAACTCTTTGTCGTCTCTTTGGCAGTGATTTAAGAGTTTTTATATATTAATATAATGAAAAGAAATTTCGTTTTCATTCATAATATTCTCGTTTTTTATTTGATTTGATTTTCTTTTGAAAATTTTATTCAACAATAGGTTTGAAATTTAAGGAATTTTTATATTGAATTGAATGACATTTTTGTCATTCAATTTGCATAAAAATTTAGTTTTCATTAAGTGTTTAAATCATTACTTATTTTAGTGCATAAACAAGTCATTATAATAACTGTATATTGAAATTAAGGGATATTTTCTTTGCTTTGATTATCAAATGATATTCAAATCACAATTAATATAATTTATTGTTTGCAAGACTTTTATGAATTACATTCGTTGAACACATTTATTATTGTCTCAACTCTTGAGCGGAAATAAAAATAATATTTATGTAAGTTTTGAACAAAAGTGAAAATAATGTTAAGGAGAAGGAAGTGTTCACTAATGAACAGCACAGCACTTGAGTTATGTACTAATCAATAGTAAATTGTAACTGAAATGATAGCCAAAACAGGAATTATTGTATTTCTTAGAAAAAGAGCATTGGATACAAGAATTGTTACAAATTTTGCACTGAAATCCCCAAAAGAGTAGTCTTTTTCCATAAAAAAGTTATTTTTTGAAAACGATTTTCAATGAAATTTTGAAACATTTTCTCCAAATTAGTGTTTGAAGTCATTTATTAAATCTTAAGTTCATGTACTGAATGAAGAGTTATATAACTAATGGTAAAAAATATTTGAGAGACTGTCCAACCATTTGCGATGAATAGCACTATTGACTAAATATACAAATAAATGACTTTAAATCAAAGCTACAATCACTTTGTGGTTCAATACAAGACTATCTTATATTTTTAGTTCAAACGTAACTTCAGTTCTTCTATCACTTCATATCAATAGTGAAACTGATTTCTGGATCCGATATATCGTTAATACTCTTTCACTGCTTTCAAACATTTGAAGTATAAATATCTTTAATTAATCTTTTCTTTAATAAATTCCTTGAATTCAATGACATTAATGAAAACAAATTTAATTAACTTATATAATTTGTTGACAAATTTCTTTTGGACAGTCCATGTAATATTTGACAAAACAGTCAGCAAAATAGTCAAAATTACAAACTGTATGATAAAAGATGTTATCAATTGTGTTATCAATTGTGTTATCAATTGTGTTATCAATTTTGTTATCAATTTTGTTAAATATTTTATATTGAATTATGAAACCATGTTTTCAATTGTCGATAAATCGATTTAATTATTATTTATAAACATGAGATAAATCATTAATTTTATAATTTAAATGCATATCATTACATGAAATACACATAAATATGACTAATGAGTAATGACTATGAATATAAATTGATCCTAATTAGTTTTTACTCATTAGATTTTTTAATTAATCATTTTAATCATTGTAAGAAATTTTCTTTCCTTGCTAATTACATCTTTATTCAATTATTCAAGGTTTTACATTTAATGATTGTTCAATTTAAGACTTCATAATCAAGTCTATATTAAACCACGAATATCTAAACGATTTATAAAACAATACATTAACATTATATAGTAAAACAACATTAATGTT
>JAQGAT010001320.1:0-15464 GCA_034687845.1 Pantelozetes paolii
TAATATTTCATTTGAATTTATTGTTTTCATTGAAACTTTTAATTGACCCTACTCATTTAATATTTGTAATATTGTTTGTGTATCTATAGATTATACTTATGCGCACAGACATTAATTAGGTTGGCTGAGCAGGCTCTTAGAGCCTATTTTATCAAACACTGTTCTAGAGAATTCAAAAGAGTTTTAATGCTACCTTACTCATTTTTGCTCAATTTATAATTCCTAAAGTAACTTACACTTAACCTGTGCCTAATTTTCAATTCTACCTGAACATACAGTATTTTTTATTGAAAACTAGTTTTAATATGTTTTTGCAAATCCAATGAATCAACACTTTTAGTGAAATATGAGTTGAAATGAAAATAAAACTAATTGAATAACCCTGGTGTATATGAAACAGGTATATTATTTCCAAACATTTATCAATGAACTTGGTCGTTATCAAATAGAGCAGGTCAATTTAGTCAAAGTTTAAGATTCTCACCCGGACAATTCAGATCTTTCATGAATGCTCCAGGATGATTTGATTTACTTTACCAATTGAAGTGAGGGTCAATTTATTCTCTGATGTTGTAATCAATTTTTATTTTCAGTTATTTTTTTAGAAAATATTTCTCTTTGTTTACAAAAAACACAATATTTTGTATAAAAACGAAAATATTTTAACAAAAAAATAAAATAAAATCAAAAACTGAATGAAAAATAAAAAATTAATTATAATTTAAATTAAATTAAAATTTATTTTCAAATTAAACGCTAATTAAATAACAATTCATTTAATGTCCGCTAATTCTGTTTGAATTATATGCTTGTACTCTTCAAACCCGCCCTCAAGACAGGACACCGTCTTATTATTGCAATACCAGAGCTCTTTGCAGACCATTTCAATCATCTTCTGGTCGTGAGTGACCAAAATCACGCCCCCTTTGAATGTGTTGAGCGCTTTGGCCAATGCGTCCACTGTTTCCACATCCAAATGATTGGTCGGTTCGTCGAGTATTAGTACGTGTGGACTAAAATCAGGGGTAAAATTGAGAATTAGTTTACAGAAACAAACCCCTCTTTTTCTGTTCACATACTTAGTGAGAGTCATAACAGCGAAAGCGACTCTAGATTTCTGTCCCCCGGATAGGGAGGCCATCGGTTGTAGACTCAGATCACCTGTTATACCAAACCCTCCTAAATATCTTCGATAGTATTCTTCGGGTTTTCCTTTAGATTACAAACAAATAGATTGAAAAACCGATAAACAGTTGAATTGATAAATACCCGGATATTTAGTGGCCATGAACTGAAGGGGCGATAAATTCATAGATAACTGGTCGACGTGGTGTTGACTGAAGTAACCGATGGCCAGATTCCTGTGCGCGTGTCTGATACCAGAGTTCGGGTCCAACTCTCCATTCAATAGCTTAAGGAGTGTTGTCTTTCCGGAGCCGTTGTCGCCGACAATACATATTCTGGACTCAAGGTTTGTGTTTAAATTGATTTTATTGAGAATTATATTTGACTTCTCGTAAGCAAAGGTCACTTCATCTAACTGTAGGATCGGCGGCGTAAGTGCTTCCGGCTCTGGGAGTCTGATCACAACCTCTGGCTCTTTCTCGACGACCGGAATCTCTTCTAATTTCTCGAGTGTTTTAATTCTGCTCTGAACCTAATGTTTGGATTAAAAGTGGATTAAAGCAGAGCTAAAGTGAACTACCGGTGCGGACAGACATACCATCGTTGCCTTTTTGGCGTTATATTTGAACCGATCGATGAACTCCTGGACGTGTTGTCTATACTGTTGTTGGGATTCATATTCTCTCAACTGATTCTTCAGTTTCTCAGTCATTGTCTTCATAAACGTCTCATAGTTTCCCCGATAGGCCTCAATGCGCTGCGAATGGAAGTGAAGCACATCTGTGGGCACTGAAGACAGGAATGTGCGGTCGTGTGAGACCACCAGAAGTGTTGACTCCCATTCGTTGATGAGATACTGTTCCAACCAAATGATGGCTTTCATGTCCAACATGTTTGTCGGCTCGTCCAGCAGTAGTAGATCTGGTTTCGAGAAGAGAGCTCTGGCCAGTGCTATACGCATACGCCAACCGCCGGAGAAGGTTTTGGTGGACCTGATCTGCATTTCTGGTGTGAATCCCAGACCTAAACAGTTATTAAGTTTTGAAATATTAATAAAATTGAATTAAAATCAAAGTATTTAATGAAAACATCAAATCAAAGGCATTACCGGAGAGTATGATTGAAGCCCTGGCCGGCGCCTTATCGGCCTCTATAGCGGCCAACTGGTGATAGACTTCACTCAAGCGTTCGCTCTGTTCTGCCGTTAAATCACTTTTAGCCGACAATTGCTTCTCTTCTGTAATCAAATCATTGCGAACTGAATCACATGAAAGCACTGAATCCAATGCCTTCGTCTCATCGCCGATGACCTCCTGTTCCACGTGAAGGATAGTTATGTGCGAAGGAATTACTAACGATTTGTTGGAAATCATATGAAGTAGTGTAGACTTTCCGATACCATTCCTACCGCACAGGCCATAGCGTCGGCCGTAAACTGAAAACACATTTAAAAGTAAATATTTTAATTGAAATGAGAAAAGCAGTGAATATTCAAACCGAGGGTCAGTTGAGCGGACTTTAAGAGGACGTGTTCCCCGAAAGCGACGTCAAAGTTGTCTATTTTGATGTCTTTAGACCTATTACTACCCCTGGCCTCGGACTTCGTGTCCTTTTTAGATATCATTTGATTTGCTTTTAATAAAATGAAAATTCAATCAAAAATCAGTCATTAATTGAATTAAAATCAATTGAAAACCTGTCGCCTCTTTAATCAAAGGGACAGTTGGCTTAAAGTCAACGGAAATATTGTCCCTTTTGTCGGCTTTGATCTTCAGTTTGGCCTCAGCTTTGGATAACTTTTTTGAGTCAACGGTCGACTCCTTGGCTCTACTGGACGTCCAAATGGACTTCCAGTCATCGGCCGAGTCGTCCAAACGGGAGGTCATTGACCCCAAGTGCACGGGTGCTAATAGTTTGCTTGTCTGGCCATTACTGATGCCCTCAGTCCTAAACCAATCAATAAAATGAATCAATATTTTTGATAATAGACACAAATCGGGTGTAAAATAAGTGTTTCATTCATTAAAAAGGGGGTTATTTTGGCCGATAATAAGGGAACGGCTTTCAGAGAATTAAATGACAATATGTTTGAGTAATTAATGACAAAAAACCCCTTAAACTACTGACACAGTGATGGCATCAAACAGTTTATCGCAGATGTCTTTGATTTGTAACTCAATATCAATGCTTTGGTTGTCATCACAACAGGACTGAAGTACTTCACCGATCGCTTCCTCGATCTGATCCACGGTTTCAAATGAATCACATGTGAGGACACCTGAAATGTGTTAACAATTAGTCAATTGATTGAAACAAAACAAGTCTTCAGTGAATTGTGGTCTGAAATACAAACCAATGATATAATCGGTTAAATGTTTGTCAATGTTTGGCAACTGTTGTGATATAATAGACGTCAAGTCAACGGTTGAACACATTTTCACTGATATTTCAATTGATTTTAATTACAATTAAATGATTTCCCAATTAATCCATACTTTCGTTGAAAATGTGTCAAAAAATTATGAAATGCTTTCAAAAATTACGTCAGTTTTTGATAAACACTGTTTCCTTTGATGAGGGAAAGGGTCTACCGGTGGTCAGCAAAGGGTTAGATTCAGGGGTAGAGTTGAATAAACAGGGTATTAAAGGGGGTTATATTTATTTTTACCCCTTAACTTAGAAATTGTTTTTAAATCCCAATACAGTTTAAGACTTATTATAATTTATACACAATTTTCTTATGCCATCAAAAACTTTTATGACTTGAGGCCGGGTATAAGTGGATCAAAGAGTTGTGCGATTTGATGGCCAGAGACTCTTAGACGACAATCGGATGAGCTGTGAATTGTCGGCCAATTGAGTGCTTATATCACTGACCGATTCATTGGTGGCCACGACTCGAAGTGATTGAACACAAATCAGTTATGTTTACACTTGAAGTCATTTCTATTGATTTATAAACTAATCATTGAATTGATGTTTAAATAAAATATCAAATCATTGAAAACATTTCTCAAAACAGGGGTTAAAATGCAATTAAAATTCAATTATTGTTTATTAAAAATAATTTTATATAAAATATAAATCCAGTTATAAATCACTAAAACATTGATTTCAATAAACATTTGATAAAAACGTAAAAAACGATAAATATATTAAATATTGAACACATTTTTGGGTTAAGTATTAAAGTATTGAATAATAAAATCAAAACTAAATTAAAACAATAATTGTGTTTAAAATAGTCTAAAATCTGAACACAAATGTCATTTTTATGCGAAATAACTGTAAGAATAGGTTTTCAATTGATTTCCAGTTCTTTGCCTTTTATTTGAAGTTTTTGTTACCATTTGTTTGACAATCGGTTGAATCAAATCATTGCCACTAAAGAGTGGTTTAAAGTGTGGACTGTCTATGAATTGATTCATATTATCGGTAATGAAATCAATTGTTTTGATAACCATTTCATTGCAATTATATTTTTCAAACAGTTTTAGAGTTTTCACTGCATTTTTGGGATTCAATTCAAAGTACAGTATTTCTTCGCAAATGGTCTTCAGATCTAAGACCTGGTATTTGTCTGAAACGAGAAGAAGGTCTTCGACTAATGGTTCCAAACGTGAAGTGAAACCAAAGTATAGATATTTTAGGAACTCTTCCATCACTTCCTCTTTGATGTCCTCAACAATCAATTGATTGGTTTGTCTTTCACTCATATCTATGCTAAACATGGCTTTGAAAACCTCTGATCGCGAACTCAGTATTAGTTTTGAGACAAAAATGCTTTTATTTCCGACTTTTATCTCAAATTCATTGAACTCTTTGTCATTGAATTGATTCCGGTATTCATTGAGTCCTAATCCGTAATCAATGACTTGAGTTATGTATTCAAAATCAAAGCCAATGGTTAACACATTTTTGGGCATTAATTGATCCTTTTGTGCAATGAATTGATTCCGGGTTATCGGTGAACACCCACATCCCGAGCCTTTAGGAACAAATTCATGTTTATATCTTAAGCGATGGACAAAATCAAAGTCACCATTGATTACAAAACATTCACATTTTGCCAATACTTTGCTTTCATGGGATTTGCATAGACCGATGAAACAACCAAGGTGATCAACTCCATCTTTAACATATCTTGGAGCCACTAATAACTGCCATTCATTTGATCCAATGCTGAAGACCTCTGATACATACCTCTGAGACCTATTTGTCTCCAAATCAAAGTCATTGATAGTGAATATAGTCTTCACTTTCGTCACTAAATCACGTTTTAATGTGTTTTCACTCAAAACTAAACTCATTTTTATTATTACAGTATTTGAACACAAAATCAATGAAAATATTGAATGAATTTAAACACAAAAGACTTTTCACTCAATTGTCATACGATTTGAATCACAAGTCATTCAAAGTCGACGTAATTTAGGAGTCATTCAAATATGACGTATCTATTATGTGAATTGATACAAATTGATACATGGACAATTTTATATGAGTTTATATTTTCATAAATTTAATCACTTTTTACTTAAACATTGAATTGATTTCTGTATTCATTGATTCCTAATCCGTAATGACTTGAGTATTGTATTCAATATTGAAACCAATGGTTAACACATTCTCTCGCTTTTTCTTGTTAGAGTGGCCAAGGAGTGAGAGATTGAGTGAAATATAGTATAAATTATAATTATTAAATAAAATTTTATTTTTATATTAAAAATATACAAATATTTTAAACATTAAATCAATAATTATTTAAATTTGTCCAAAATGTCAATCATTCTTGAGTTGACATACTTTCCCACCTCCTTAGCCCACATGAGCTCCATGTGATTCCAACTCTTATCCGGAACCATATAGTCGTCCAATAACTTGACTAAAGTTTAAAAATAAATGATTTCAATAACGATAACATTATTTCCAATATATCTAACCCTTGAGTGTCTTCTTTAGTATTGCGATGTCTTTCGGATCATTCAACCAATCGTTGGCCGCATATATGAGCGCAATGTTAGGTGAGGTGATTGCACTCAAGTCATACTCGGGTGGAGACGACTGTCCGTATCGGACAATATTCTCTTTCTCACCGTAACTGAATTTTGTCGGTCTTTTTGTAATCAATTTTTGTAGTAAATGAGTGCCCGCACGGGTAGATGAACCCGAAGGTAAGGTCATAAGGTATGGCCCAATTCGAGACTGATCAATTAGAATTGAGATTAATATTGCAACAAGGCTAATGTCAGGTAATCTCATACCAGATCACAGTGTTGTTCTCCGAAACCCATTATGTGATAGAATATTCTTTGACAGAATCGTTGCATATATTGGTTTTCGCAGAGCCGTGCGTAGAGCTCCTGTAGTTTTCCCCCGTGTAGTAGTGTTGTCGGATATGATCGGAAAAGTGGCTCAAAATGAGTCAAAAATATTAGTGGAGTCGTGGAGTGGCCGAGGAATGAAACGGGAGATAAGGCTATAAAGGGTTTCACAATATTGTTGTATTCAGGCTTAGAGGCCAATAATCCAAACATCATTATCGTTCCCTTGCTGTGGCCAATGTAGCCCAGGGTCTCTGAATTTGATAGGAAAGAGTGAATTAGTGTAGAGAAGGACCGGTGGTTTAAAATATCTACTTTTGTTTGTCTTCTTCAATATATAGTCAATAAGTGCCGGTAAGTCATATTCAATCATCTCATCGATTGAAAACTTCCAAAACTCGGTATCTGTTTTGAAAAATGAATTCAAATTAATACAAGATTTTTGTTATCAATTGATCCATGAATTTCTAATTTTGTTTTTTGTAACCCTTAAACTTTACCCCCTTTTAGCCCTTTAAACCTTGATATAAAAAACAGTTGATTGTTATATAAAAGATACACATCATTGCACTGAACTTTGATCACACTTGACATTTATCTGCCGGTGCTGTGAATGAATACACCAAACAATTCATTGCAATCACAATGAACTCAATGTTTGAGAGATTAAAGATTTAAAAATAATTAATTAATTCAAACCTTCGGTCGAATACTTCGTGTGATTTAATGAATAGACATTTCCCCTCATATTTGCTATCCAGACGTCATAACCCTTTGTGGCCAAGACATAAGGCAGTGCATTGCCTACTTGGCCTTCACGACCCGGTTCTACATATTTGCCGTTTGACAACAGTTTTCCGTCTGAGTTAATGAGCCAACCCTTGGCTGAGCTCTGGAAGCCGTGTTGTAGTATAACTGGCTTCAATTGATCCCGATCTTTGACATAGGGATTGATGACCCGGTTTATTGTAAGTATATACCCATCAGCTGTAGTTATATAATGTGTTTCTGCTTGAAAACCACGAGATTCTATCAATTGAGTCTAGAATTGAGATTAAAATGATCAAGATGAATTTTATATCTATTAAACAAAACAGTAGTAATATTTAGATCCCATTCCAAACATTAGACTTTGATTTATAAACACTGTATTAAATATTAAACTATTTTTTATCTTAAATAAAGTGATAAAACTTTTTGTTTTTTACACTTTGTTCAGTGAATTAATCCACGAATAATTAAATAAACCGGATATTTGTCTAGGTGCGTTTTAAGTCTAGGTAAGTAAATAAAGTACTTGGTTATTTAAATTAAATCAGGAATTTTATGAAGTATTTTACAAACAGGAAAAGACAAACATTTTATTTAATATTAATGTTGAAAATATTTCAAATAAAGAATTAATTAAATTATTGGTTAATTAGTAATCAATGATTACACAAATTTTTAAACTTACCTTGGAAGATTTACAAGGTTAATTAGATATTGTTAACTTCATAAGAAATTTAGCTTCCCTATAATTTTAAATAAAGGAGAATTGAGTACTCACTGGATTCTTAATAGTATCCGGATTACTATAATAACCGGGCAGATACGGCAGTCCTTTTATCAAATATTCAGAGACCGGGGCTAAATAGATGGCCACTAATAGCACCAGAATAGTTGTATATTTTAGTAGTTTTGTTGAATGAATTTTAAAGCAGTTTAAGTTTGAAATATTCATTTTTATGTTATTAATAAATACAAGAAATTAAAAGTCAATTAAAAGTAAAAATATTAATAAGTTTTCAATTAATTTTCAAATGCATTGAAACCACATTTGATTTGTTGTGAAAATGTTTTCCAACTTTCCACCAAAAGTTGTATAAATTTTGGTCAGAATTTATATAAATATTTTTTGATCAAAATTACTGATAATATTCACCAATAGTTTCAAAGTCCTATCACTTGAACACATGTGTTTGTAATCGTTATGACAATTAGTGGTTAACTATCTTCAGCTAAACATAAACTTTGAGCCCATTATAGCTGTTGCCATAGATTTTCTTTATAACTGTAGAACTGATTGAAAAATATTGAAATACCGTTCAAACTATTCATTGATCTCATGAATAGCCAGACATTTCAAAAGTGCTGTGAAATTGTGTTTATTATACAATTGATTGCAAAGTTCTTCTGTCGTACGACACGAGTATTCAAATCAACAATTTTTCAAATATTTCCTTTAATTATAACTGAAATTACTATAGATTTCAATTAACGTAATACTTAAGTGCTTTTACATTACTTTCCCCTTAAATACTATAATACTATAAAATTATTTTTCTCTTCATTAAACATTGAAACCCATTTCAAGGCCTGGCCGTCAAACCTTTCAGCAGAAACTGAACAGAATATGCATATCTGACACTTGAAGGGTGTTTTTGAGGACATTAAAGATGTGATTTGAAATATATGCTTAATTTTAGAGGATCTGGTCATCAATTTGTAAAAGTAATAAATATTTATTAAAAATGTTTTAAAAATTGAGTTTTAGTTTGCAATCAATTGTATAAATATTATTGAATTCATGTACTCTTTGTACTGAAATGTACTTTTCATTTGTATCACATCTTATGAATTGATGAGTCATTAGATATACGCATATTTTGATCACTCGTTCATTCAAAGCCCAAATGAGAGGTCTTTTTGGCGGAAATTTGATAAAATTTCAAAATTTCATTACGTCTTCGAGAAATTTAATTACTTAGTGTTTGAAACAGTATTTTATTGTTTAAGTGTTATATAAACGCAATTTGATTGTAATTTTTGCAATAAGTTTATCAAACAATAACATTGTTTGCTATCAAACGCCTGGTAATCTCAGATGCAATGATCACAAGACAATTAAACACTTGATTCTAATTCAGGTGTAAATCAATATACCAAAGTTCAAGTGAGATGATTCTGGTCTTTTTTATATAGAAATAGAGAGTATAAAAAGAATTTATAAATATTCTTGGTAAAATCAAATCACTTTTCTCAAACAGAGAATTTATATTTAGATTTTAATCTATTTATTATTGAATCTATTTATTATTGAATAATATTTTCAAGGTCAAAATATTTTAAAAAACAATTATTATCTAGATTATTTATCTTAAATTATATACCGACTTATTTTCTAAATATATAATTCTCACGGATATTGTGATAAATATTTAATATATAAATATGAGTTAAGGTAATTTAATTGAGAATAAAAGTTACCTTTCATATAATAAGTTACACAAGATTTTAGTGAATATGAATTTATTGATTTGTTTATTCATTGCTTTAATTAATTACATTGGTGATTCATTTTATATTTTTATTTTAACAATTTAAAAATTATATATTTATTTATTTAACTAACAGATGAAGGTGAGGCTACCGGTGCTCAAATAGTGGCAGCGGCCAGAGCACAGATAGGAGTGCCCTACTCTTGGGGTGGAGGCGGCTATAAAGGCAAATCAATTGGCATAGAACAGGGCGCTCACACTGTCGGGTTTGACTGTTCAGGCTTAGCTCAATACGCTGTATATCACGGCACAAATAAAATCATCGCACGGGTAGCCAGTGCTCAATATTCAGATAAACACTGCAAGCATATAGAATATGTTTCCCACGAGCCTGGTGATTTAGTATTCTTCAATGACGGGGGATCAATTCACCATGTTGGAATATTGTCTGGAAAAAACACTATGATTCAGGCGCCGCATACCGGCGATCATGTAAAAGAATCACCTGTTCCTACATTGGGAAGAATGAGCTTGGTGCAAAGATGTTTTTGAGCAGTTTTTGAAGGGAATGAAGATTTTACAAAATATGTGTCAAAAATTGAATTATATTTTCATTTATATTAAGAAAAACTAAAATTTAGTGAATATTTAATAGATTTTTGAATAAATGATTGAAAATATTATTATTTAAACCAATTGTTAAATATTTTGTTGAATACGAGACAACATATTGTGCTTCAAAGGTCAGAGTCTTTGGCCCATAGACTGAGTTCTTGAAAGTCCTTGAGTTTGTTAAACACTGACCCTAACCTTACATTTGATCAGTTAGACCCTAACCTCACATCTATTTATAGATCCAGTGTATGACTGCTAACCCCATTCAGAAGTATCTCTAGTTTTTGGACGTGTTTTGCATTGAAAAGACATTTTTGTCTCATTTTTGTTGTGTTTAAAACGTATTGTAAAATAAATTTAATTTACTTTAAGTTAATCACAATTTGTTAATAAAATGAGTGATAATGTTGTGTCCAATGATGCCATCATTGAAGTTATAATTGAAGACATCATCGAAAGAGTTGTGGAAAACAATAGACAGTCTTTTCATAGACTTTATGACGATTTGGTGAAAATTATTTTGAAATTTATGTCATTTGAAGAAAAACTAAGATTAAGAGGTGTTTCAAAGCAATTCAATGAATGTATTAATTATTTGTTTAAAAGGCAAACAAGGTTAAAATACTATGAAAATATAATTACCGAGAAGATGTTCACTGCTTATAGAATACCTGAGCACTTAAACCCAACAGGGTATACAAGTGAAGATCATTTGAAACATAGACTCAAAGTATTGTCTAATGTTTTAAAAATATTGCCAAACATTGATAACATTAGTTTGAGATCACTATTTATGTTCAATAATCCAAACGATGTGTTGAAGATATTCATTGAAAGTTGTAATCAATTAATTTCACTTAACTTTAGATTTACTTCAACACAAAGTGTCAGTTCAGAGACAATTGAATTATTTCATCAAAAGTTTGGTAAAACTCTTCAGATATTATGCACTAATTATTGCAACCATTTTCTGCCAATCATTGAGTTTTGTCCAAAATTGTGGTCAATTCGAGGAATTAATGTAATATTAGATGAAAATGAGAAACATTTTTATGAATATATAAGCGATTTATCAAAGATAAAGGATCTGGATATTAAAATCATTGCTAAAAGTGCTGAAACACAACCTTTGACTTTGATGTTCAGTAAATTGAATAGTTTGACACTACTATCAGTCATACTCACCACCTATTCCGGCACCGGATGTGATAGCTTTAGGCCTATTATTAACACAATTGCTATCAATTGTCGTCATTTGAAAACTTTTCACTTCGAGACAAATGGAGAGCTTTTGAACTCAAAACTGTTTTTTGAAAATTTTAAACTGTTTTCAGAGTTGAGGACAATTCGTATTAAGTTTAATAACAGTGCTATCAATTCAACGGATAATTATTTTTTTCATATAAAATATTTTGAAAATTGCAAACAATTGTCTAAATTAGACATTGAGTTCCCGGTTGTGAACGACAACTCTTTGGATAGCATTCATAAGGTTTGTCTAAATTTGAAACAATTGAAAATCAATACTAAGTCTGTGTTAACTGATAAGACATTGATCTCAATCTCAACATTAAAACAATTATCATATTTGGAGTTATTATTCTGCGAACCGACCGATGAATGCCAAAGAATGACTGATTTTGGTATCAATTCATTGATTATTAATTGCAATAAATTATCAAAAATTCATATCAACTGTAAAATCAATATAACATTTGAAACATTGAAAACAATTGTTAAGAAATCAATTAAAAGTTCAAAAATAATATATAAATACTCTTTGTTTGACCAAACAATTAATTTTGAAGAAATATTTCTATTGTACATAAATCACCTTGATAATTTAGTGATCAATAACATAACCCAAAGACAAGTGTTTAAAAAATTTCCTCAAATTTCAAATGCAATCAAAAGTTGCAAAAAATGTCAAATATTTTTAGAAAATAATTTAATTTGTGATTAATTGTAAATATTTCAACAATTCTTGTAGTTTTGGTATAAAATTCAAGTATTTTTATATTTTTAAAATAAAACCAAAGTATTGACAAAAATTGAATGTTTTCTAATCAATTGTTAATTTGGTTTTTATCCATCGCTTAAGAAGTGAACATCAATTTGTTCCTATTGACCAGGGATGGGGTTGGGCTTCTATGAACCGGGATCAATTGATTGTACAAAAGGATTGGATAGAAAAATTGAAATTAAGTTAACACAGTGTTAGGCATTAACTGATCCTTTTGTACAATCAATTGATCCCGGGTTATTTAATTGAAAATAACTGAATTATTTTGTTACAGTCTGTAACTTATTTTAAAAATAGCTTTAAGTAATTGTTTGGATATTTTGTGAAATATTTTAATCTTATAAAATAAAGGAACAAGGCCATAACAAATATTAATATTGTAACTACATATTAGATTCACAGTTTGTATCAATATATCAATTAAATGATAATGAAATCAATTGTTTTGATAATCATTTCATTGCAATTGAATTTCTGAAACAGTTTTAGTGTTTTGATTGCGTTTTTAAGATTCAATTGAAAGAGTCTTCAGATCTAAGACCTGGTATTTGTCTGAAACCATAAGAAGACTTTTAGTTATTGCTTCCAAACGGTGTTCAAAGTGTTCTCTTACCTTGGTCCTGTAATAAAACATTTCCCTGTTTAATCTGTTTAATAAATATTAACCAAGGGTATTTACACAAAATCATTGTTGCACTCCAGAGGGTCTGGAACCCCAGAAGTCCTACGCACTATTCACTGTTCTACAGAGACCAAGGTGTTTCCAATAATCATTAAATTAATTACACTATTTATCTGCATAGAGCTTAACATTATTCTCAATACATAACAAACAATGATTAAATGTTCAAGATCGATTAAAGATATGATATACAGTTTGGCTGCTGATTAATATTTTGGTACACCCTGTCTACTCCTCTTCAATTAATTAATAATTAAATTAGATGTAATAATGTAAACGTATTTCACGTAAAACATAATGAATTGATAACATATTTGTTATAATTTTAATTGAATTTTAATTTTTTGTAATTTATTTACAAAAATGTACACAAAATGTGTGAAAATTCTTGTCTTTTATCTAATCTTAGAGCAGATTCTGTGTCAATACGATATAGAGGGCGGAGGATATAATGTAGGCCCGGGTGGCAGTCCTTTCGACGATCCAATGAACTACGCCGACGAAGTCCCGGAGCCTCCTAAGAAAAAGCGCAGAAGGAAGAAAAAGAAGCCAGTTGTTGAGCCAGTAGTTGAACCTGATGATGATAATGGTTGGGAAGGAATCGGTGGAGGAGGAAAATTTAAAGCCAAGCTAATCAATGACGGAATCACCATTGTACATTTATCAAAGAGTGAGGCCTTTTTTGAGGGCTCTATGGCTGTGGACAAGATTAGTGCAACAGAGGCCAAGAGAGCATTTGCAGCAGGGGCATATTCATCTGTTAATAAGCCTAAATCAGCAACAAATAGGGGAATTCAAAGCTATGCCAGCAGTGATCTTGATGATGCACTTAATGGTCATTCTGGAATTGCGGTTTCGGGCACATATAACCGGGGATATGATGGACAGGTTGGCATTAAATTTGATCCAGAAATTATAGGACAAGGAGCCGACTATGTGGCTAAAAAAGCGTATGCGGCGGCAAAAGCAGCCTGGGAAGAGGCCGGACGTAGATTAGAGGAAGCGGCGCGAAGAGTGTATCACGCGGGCGGTGTTATTATTGATAACTTGCCCAGGATCTCTGCTAATGTCCGCATATCAAGCAACAATTATCGTGATGATGACCGTTACCTGCTTATGCCGAAATAAATCGATATTCATATTAAATTATTAAAAAATGTACTTGCATTATATCTATATTCAGAAGTACCATGATAATAATCTTATAGGTTAATAGAATATTTAATATTACCATAAATATGAATAATGTTAACATGTAAATTTGATAAAATAAATTATTCCAAACAACCTTGTTCATTTTAAAACACCAAAATAAAATTCAATAATTTAAAACAGATTGAATATTTGTGATGTTTTAGTTAAATGCTCAGTATAATATTAATTTGTGATATGAGTGAGCCATTCTGTGCAGTCTAATTAAGTTTAAACAAATAAACATAAGTGACCTTGGTAGACTTTCGCTAATTCATGTAATCGATTAGAGAATTGATATCAAACTATCAAAGGTTCAGATCTTTTGTATTAATAAAGCCATAAATCTTTGACCACTTTCTGCAATAATTCCGGAATTAAATGACTTTTGTTATTAATTATCATTTCATGAAACCTGTACTTCATTAATGGTATTTTCAGCCAATAAGGAGACAGTCCATATTATAAAAAAATATTCTCAAATCATATCTTAATTAATCATTAGTTTCTGAACAAAGGGTTTGAATTTATAAGTAATTTAACACTAATTTAGATAAATATTTAATTTTTATTACTTTTTATAAGAAATGTATAAAAAGTAGTGTAAAAATGATTTTACTTTTATTTTAAGTGTTTATAAAATCATTTGAAAATATGTTTAAACAATTGATTTTGTTTTCATTTCTCATTGCATTTATTAATTGCATTCAATTGACTGACGTTTCGTACAAGTCTTGTGGTATATATTAACTCATATTTTTGATATAATACTTAAATTTATTTGTTATGAAGACAGTACAAACGCAATTCAGTCAATATCTGTAGACCCCTGCACAGCTGAGCCATGTGAATTTAAGGCAAATGACGTTGTTAAGTTGTCTGGAAACTTTATTCCAAGTAATGATTTAATTCAAATATATTTTAATATTATTTTGATTAACATTTATTATCACTTCAGAAGCGAATTCAGATAATTGTAATTTGGAAATGAAGGCAAACCTGGGTTCGTGGATACCTGTCCATGATGATCCCATTTGTGGCAAAGGTGTTACCTGTCCTCTCAAGAGTGGATCAGTCAATACAATGAACTATCAGATCACTGTCAGTGATATTTATCCACAGGTATAGTAATGATATATAATTATGGATTGTTAGGGGGAAAAATATTAAGGGGTATTTTTAGATGAGATGTTTTGCATAATTTATAAATTTCCCTGCACTTTGAATTTAGGGTCCATTGCTTA
>JAQGAT010001321.1:0-15460 GCA_034687845.1 Pantelozetes paolii
CATTGGAAAATTCCATACAATTATTGAATAAATTATGAGCAATGAAATAAAAATAATAAAAGCACGTGGATTAGAGTATTGCCCTGTTTTGCCCTGATACACTCAATGGCTACATTTGGATAGTTATCAAAAGGTATCCAAACTTTAAGTGAAAGTCACTGATATGTTAGGGATTATTACCCTAACCCTGGCTTTTGACTGATTTCAATAAAATGTGATTTAAATTATTGAGAATATAAGAGAAAAATCATGAAATTATAGGAAAAGACGTTTAAAAGTATAGAAAAAAATAAGAATTAATTGAAAATTCATTTTAAGTGTAAAAGAGTTCAATAAACTTGAGATTTCATGAAATGGTAAATAAAAAACATTTATTTTTACAGTAAAACTGATAATAAATTCAAGTTTAAACTGATAGTTAAAGAAGGGATCAGAAGTAAAATCTTCATCACATCCACCATTCCTTCTGCTCTTTAGACGAGTTTTATATAAATCCAGTTTTACTTTGATTTCAAGTTGAATGCCATTCCTTTTCCATTGCTTTTTGTGAAAGTTATATAAAAAATCAGTAATTTTTTTGTGTGTGCTGTGGATCCGAGCCGTCAGTATTTAAAAGAGTGGTCCAACTCTTTTCAGTGTCATTTCTCAACTAATATTTACTGATCACTAGTTGGCGGACAGTGTTTTCTGAGCCGTTCCTCAAATCAAAATCAAAATCAAAGTATAATTGTTTGATTGAATAGTGTTTTATATAATCAACAAAAATGAAACTAATTTTGAGTTTGTTTTGTATTTTTGTCATTCAATCAGCAATTTATGGTATAATTTGAAAAACAATTAATTATTATTTAGTTTTGAATTAATTTTACAATTATTTCAATGCAATTAATAGCTGCGCCAAACATAGCCCGTCCAGTGGTTAGCAGTAGTAGTGGTAGTAATGATGTAAAGGGAGGATCAGTGGATGCGGTGGTGGTGTCGGACAGACACCAACAACAACCGGGAGCTAAAGTGAGCGGTCAGAAAGTGCTGTCAGTGGATGAACAGCAGTTGTCTTCAGAGCAGAAGAAAGGATTGGATCCAAAGCACAATCAATTGGATTCAGATTTAGTTAAACCCGTTATTCAGAAACAGTCGGAACCAGAAGTGAAACATCAATTCATTGAGCAAAAAGTTGATTCAAATGTTGACTACAAGAAAGTCGATCCCAAAGTAGAGGTTAAGGAAGTGGTTAAGGAAGAGGTGAAAAAAGTTGACCCAAAAGTAGAGTCGGATGTTGTTGTAGGACAGGGAGAACAAGTGAAAGTAGCGGTGGTTTCAGAAAATGTCAAACAATTGGAAGCAAAGAAAGGACAGTCAGATGAGACCATAAAACAAGAATCAGAGCAAAAGGTTGTGGAGAAAGTGATTGACGCTAAGAAAGGACAGGTGGATGAGACCAAACCAAAACATGAACCACAGCAACAAAAAACACCAGAATTACTGAAAAATGATTTGGAGATCAAAAAACAAGAATCGGAACAAAAGGTTGTGGAGAAAGTGATTGACGCCAAGAAAGGACAGGTAGATGTGAAGCCTGTAGAAGAACAGAAGAAACCGATTGAGGAACAGGTAGTGAAGGTGATTGACTCCAAACAGGTAGAGCCCGAACAGAAGAAACCCGACCACAAGATACCTGAGTTGGTTGTAGTGAAAGAGGAACCAAAGCCTGTAGTGGTGGCAGAAGAGACCAAAAGTGTTGTATCGGAACAACAAAAGCAATCAGTAGTACAACAACAACAACAACCCATTCCTCTGGAGTCTAAATCACAACAACAACAACCAGTCGTTGTCTCAGAACAGCAAAACAAATCAGATGTCAAACAACAAGAAGTGTCTGAAAATCAAAAACAGACAACGATTTGAAACGTTTGGCAAAACTTTTAAAAACTATTTATTAAAAACAAATTCAAACAAAAATGCGTTGAAAACCACTGTTTTGTAAACTATTTGTCCAAACCTTGCAATCAATTAAATATTTGGTGTTTTATGTAATGTTTAATATTATATCAGATTTCCTTAAAATTAATCTAAATTTATGAATTGATTGCAACAAAAATGACCCAATCGTTAGGCACTTATTATTATACTTATTATTTTTAAGTTATTTATCAATTCATTCATAATTTTTATTATAAATAATAGTAATTGAAATAAATTCCAGTCATTATTCCCTCAATTGAACAAGGTAATGTTGTTATAATCTCTAAATCTGTAATAAACTGAACTGAACAAGGTACACCATGTCTTCTCCTATCAATTATTCCACTTTACTTATATTTAAGGTTTAATTTCAATTTCAATATGACCTACTTCACTTCAATGATAATAATTTGTATACAATATATAAAATAGTTTAAAGTATTGTCAAAAAAGCTATAATTTATTCAATTATTAAACAATTTTCTCAAAAAACAATAGACTTTATGTTAAAAACCAGTATTTTTTACAAATGATTGATTAAAAGGTGAAATAATTTATACAAAATATGATAAAAACTGAAAACAGTATTAATTAAACCAAAACTAGAAGTGAGTCTCAGATGTTGTAAATCTATTGAAAATCAAATTCAAAACACTTTTTATTTTAGCAAAAGTTTTATTAATTGCAAAAATCAATCAAAAATTTAATAAAGTTTTCATTGATTTTCAAAATCAGTGCAAAAATATCGATAAAACTGTGAAAACATTTAATAATAGGCTTAAAAACGCTTTCAATAAGCAATCAATCAATCGATAAAAATGATAATTAATACCAAACCTCAACTTAATATTGAAAAGTGACATTGATCACTTATGACCACTTTCAATCAGGGTATTCAACTGAAGCCCTGGTGATGCCTAGTGTGCGTTACCATAGACTACGGGTGCAGTCATGCGCAGTGAGTGTCAGGGAATCAATGATTTTCTGTAAGCTTTCGGCGAAAAACAGTCAAAAAATTGTGAAAAATAAGAGCTTTTGAGTTGAGTTTGAGTTAAGCTTTAGTTGCCTTTTGAAAGCGTTTTACAAAACATTGTTTACAATTGTATTTCACTTTTAATATTGAAATTGATTTTACATTTTGTTTTCATTTTATATTTATTTTCAGTGTTTTTAGTATTTCTTTTGCAATGAATTTATTTTAATGTCATTTAAATATAAAACGGATTTTGTATTCAATTTTTAATACAATTTAAAGCCTTATTAACTGTCAATGGATTTCAATGTAAGTAATGATTAGTTTTAAATCAATTTTACGCTTAATTTGGTTTCAAATTAATTGCATTTCAAGTCATCTAAAGATTATTTCATTTTATATTTACTTACAATTGATTTGAAAACACATTTGCATTGCGTTTGACATCAAATCAGATGACAATTGCTTTTAATTTTATGTAAACTTCAGTCAAATATTGTAATAAATTTTGTTTTCATTTATGCATTGAATCTAAAAATCAAATTCAATACTGAATAACATTTTTAGATATCATTTGCAATGAAATTAATATTTATTTCAATGTTTAGTGAATTCAATGAATCAATAATTAATGGGATTTTAAAACATATGAAAAATATTTGTTTATATTTTCAAAACTAATTATAACTAAAATTCAGTGTCTATTGAGAGCGCATGCGATCAACGCTCAGATCAATAAGTGATTGAGGGGTAGCGCAGGTGGTATTTCACAAAATACCCCTTTATATGAGTCCTTTACCCCTTGTTTTTGCCGGTCTTTTGCCGACATTCACATCAAAAAACTGATTACTCTTTAAGAAAGTAATAAAAAGTTTGTTTAAAAGGAAATTATATTTTCATTAAAACCACAGAAATTGTGAGAAAAGTAAATAAAAGCTAAAAAATAATTGCATTTAAAAGTAATTTATTGTAAAATAGTTTTCATTCAAGTAATAATCAAAACACAAGTAATTTGTTTTCAAGAGTTTAATAACATTTTCACAGTTTTTATTGCATTTAATAATTATTTCTCAAACTTCAGGCACAACTGAAATATCGATTGGATTTTAATTGTATGACTTTTTTTGACAAACCTTTTCATTGAAATCAATTGTAAAAACAATGAAATATTTATTATCTAATGTTTTCATAGACAAAATCTGATCGATATTTTCAATACAATAACACAGTGTCTGTTAATAGACTATTATTTTGTGAATATTTTGCATAAAAACAAATTTTCATTCAATTTGTGATAAAAGTAATAAATTTTTCGTTCATTATATGACTTTTAATTAATTTACACAACATTTAGTCCATTATACGAGTTATCACTGTCTGTATTGAAATGTGCTTTCATTAAAATTTGGCCAAAATTTATGACTTAATTAATTAAAACTGCTTTTCAATGATAATCTCTGAATAAATCACATAATTGTCCTCAAAATGTGAGCAATGATTGAAATTCAAGACATTTTCACATCAGATATACATTTACTCTTCAATTAGTTTTACATTTGACTCTTAAGTCAGACGAATAGGTTTGGGAGAAGAAAATTATAGCTTAGAAGCCATTCCTCACAAATGGTTTTAATGTTTATTTTTAGAGTAAAAGAAAAAACAATAAATTCATGTCTCAGTTCTCTCTTTCCCTCTCTTTGTGTCCGACTTATATACTAAACCATATATTTATGTCATTTCAATGAATATTATATTTATTTTTCACAACAATTTTGAAAATACAGTGATTTTAGACACAATTTAATGTATAATTGAATTTTGAGTTCAAGTCTTGTTTGAAAACATATTTTTTGCTATCAATTACTTCTTTAAACCACTGTTTGTGTCAATAAGTCTTCAAATTATATTTAATTGGATTTCAATTGATATTTAATTTTAATCCACTTTTGAGTCAAGAAATAGTGATATTTCTCACGAAATAAATGAACAAAAAATTTATTTTATAACAAATTGGTTCACATTTTTCAGTCGACTTTGAGTTTGAGGTTTTTTTTTGGTCATTAATATTGGTTTCAACTCTTTTTATCCTATTTTTGCAATACTTTATAACTACTCTCTGTTTAAGTAATATATTATTAGGTTTTTGTGGCTATAATCCAGAGATAAGTAGTTTTTGCGCCCAAAATGACTGATTGTTTAGTTGTTTTAAAATAGTGTTAAACTTGACCTTAAAATCAATGACTGATTGTTGTCTATAATCTTAACTCCTATTTCAGTCCATTGTATTACTACTGTATTACTTATCAGTTAATCTCTAATTAGGCATAAAATCTATGTTTTTATGCGATTAACAAATTATGATTGAAATCAGTGTTTGATTTGGATTTTTAATTATATAAACTCAAAGCACTTCTGGTATTGACAGAGGAATTGAGTAAACATTTCAATGCCTTGAAGTGATGTTCGGTTCCACTAATCGTTTAAACGGTTTTTAACTTTCATTTCATGTCTCAAATTGAAAATAGTTTTTATCGACGACCAGAATGTCAGACATTTCTTGGTTTGAAATTTTCGACAAATATTTATACTTCACTTCATATAACTCGAAATGACTTTCAAATATTAATTGCAAACAATAAGAAAAAATTTCAATTGTTATGTATTTTTTATTAACACTCACTCTATTGGCTCTCTCTCTCTCTCTCTCTCTCTCTCTCTCTCTCTCTCTCTCTCTCTCTCTCTCTCTCTCTCAAGAATTTTTTGTCTGAATTTCATTTCAAATCCTTGAGTGAAAAGGCATAGAAAATATGCCTTTTGTTTGAATTGTCTTTTTTTTTGCTTAAAAAACTCGTAAAATATAAATGGATTTGAAATGTAATGAAAGTTAAAGCCATATAAAGAGACCATCGATTGAATGGAAATATATTTTGAAATTAAATGTTTATATAATCGTAAGTGAAGTCCGACTCCAATACTTGATTGTATTCATTGTTTGAGTGGACACACCCTCTTAGCACTGGTATATCACTGGTATTTGCCATTCAATTTAAATTCATATACTTTTTCATCATTTCTTTCTTAGACTTTACTTTCGATGATATTTTCCATTCAATTATATTTGTATTTTTATTAATGGTTTGTTCCCATTCCGGCCGTGTATTCCATTTGCCTATTGAGCACATGTATGTCTGATGTCTTCTCTATGAACAGACATCCGCTTAATTTAATTCAAATCTAAATAACAGTATTTATGCCTACATTTCGTGCACTCTTTATAATAGCACTCAATATTATATTCACATTATTAGTGCAAAACTAAGGTCTGGTAGTATCGGTACAGACCTTATGTCCGCCGAAAATACCATTCATTAAAAGCAAACAAAAATGCATTGTTTGTGATGTAAATACATGTCAGGGATGCCAAGATTTTTCATCCCCAGTGTTGTATTCAGGGGTATTGTATCTGTTTTCCCCTTATAGACCCTGGAGTGATATTTGCGGTTACTTTTATTATATAGCGCTTTATTAGATCACGATTTAAGGGGGGTTTTCTAATTTAATTGAAGTTGTGCTTGAGTTCCCCCTTTGCCTTACCCTGTCATACACATCCAGTTTCGCACAGATGTATTGCTTAGGCCTGACATGTGTTTCGGGGTTTTTGGGTGTGAGTGTACTGACGATGATAGTGAACCCAGTGATCAGTTGAGGCTCAAAATAGTTTCTCAAAATCTAGAAATTGAGTCATAAATTAGAGCAGAAACTGTGTGTCCAATAGTCCTATCCTATAGAGTGCTGTCAAAACATTCAAATCCAAGAATTTGTTTCAATATTTGGTTTTATTTCAAGAATTTCTATCATTTTCTTAGACTTTCTTTCCATTGAATTATGAGTTCAATCAACTGAAACACAGTTTTTATTAGTTTTCATCAATTATTCAATATTTCAATCATTTTCAACACTAAATACAAGTCTTTTGTGTCTTATCTTCAAAACCAATGTTTAACAGCAAAAAGTCATTTGATATTTGATTTGTTTGGACAAAAGAGTAACTAATATTCATGTGTTTTACATAACATCATAACATCGAGTGCTGTCAATCATAATAATCATAATTATGTCTGAAATACAACAAACTATTACTTCAAAAAAGTAGTGCCGCGTCTGAAGGGATAAATATTGAGTTTAATATCATTTGAATATATGTTTGAGAAATCGTTTCAATCATTTTGGATCACAAATGAGCCGACAGTTAGTGTTTAAAGTCATATATTATTTATCATTACTTCTGATTATGTTTTTTGTGTCTTTTGGTGTTCAAAGTGTTAAATAGTTTTTAGTTTTACTTTAGTTTTTGTGTAAATTAATCACAAATTACTTATCAATGTCTGGCTTTTAAGCGTAAAATCTTAATCAATATAAATGACTTGATTTTGTATTTTATAAGAAATTCACATAAAATTCAAAGTTATCTGTGCTTTCACTTCAATGACAGCAATAAATAACAATAAATTGATTGCATTTCTCAAATACTTTAAACAACTTTTTCATAAATAGTGTTTAAGTTTATAATGTTATCCAAAAAATGTTTTGTCTATTAATGGCAAACAACTGAAAGGTTTCTAACATTTTATTTCTTTATTTCATATGAAAGTGAAAATTTCATTACTTGTCAAACATTTATGACTCAATTAAAGGCCAAAAATAGATAAATTTATTTCGTTTCTCTGTTTATATAATAAATTACATTCAAATCAAACTCAACGTTGAGTTAAATATTTTTCTCACGAAATGTATATATTTTTTGTGCAAAAGTGAAGTAAAATATAATTCTTATACTAATCTCATATTCTTTCGTCATTTTATTCAATTGAATGACTGACTGAATGTCTTTTTATGTGAAAAGTCATGAATGCATAACTGAGTCCAATCACTGCTTCCAAAACCATTTCTAATGCCTTTCCTCTGAAACTTTTTTCTCTCCCATACCCTAGTGTTGTAAGCATTCCTTCAAAGATTGAGTAAAAAAGGAAAGTATATATAAGTGCTCGAAAACTGCTCCTACTTTATGTGTAACTTATATGAGCCGGACATAACTACAACTACCAGTCGCCTGTCCCCTAACTCTGTCCCCAACAGCCACTTGTAGTCAATTTTCTCACTTTAAAAAACTAACTGAAAATTGTTGTGAAATTTAATCGTAAAATAAACCGATTTTTCTGTAACTTAAGACTTCAAATATGTTTTCCTCTCCTTTGGCTATCTTTCCACTCAATCGAGTCGTTGACCAAACAATCAGTCATTCATTTCTCCTATTCTTTACACTTATGTTATTATTTGCGAAAAGGTTTTCATAATTTTTTTGCGTCAGATGTTTGGCAGAGAAAATGTTTAAACAGATTAATGTCTTTTGTGTTCACACTATAAGACTGATCACTGTTTTTGTCAAACCATTTCTTAAGTCATAGAGTACTGGAATCAAACACCTCTTGGTCTTTCTGTATGTCTTTCCCATTTCAACCCATATTATCATTTATCGGCAAATCGTTTGATTTATCATTCAATTTATTTTTTGATATTTTTTGCCATTCCTTACTTGAGTTGTGATAAAATGTATTTCACATTTGATATGAATTTTTTTATAGCTTTGATTCCAAAATTGAAAATAAAAATTGAATTTTGTTTTTCAATTCAATTTCAGTTTGAATTAAGACATTTGAAAAATAGTTATGAAATCGTTGTTTCAGTTGTTAAGCCTTTGAAACAAAATTAATGTTTTATTTTATTTTTCATTTCTTCATTGAAAACCATTCAAGTGTTCAGACGATTAAAAATGATTACAGAAATTGTTTCACAGATTTATGAAATCAATTGTTTTTTTTGAAAACTGATTTCAATTTTATTTTCATTTCATTTGTGTTCACAACAAAAGATGAATTGATTTTTAGTTTTAAGTAAATTATTTGTGATTTAAAGACAAATCAATTAAAATGTTTGGAAATTTTTGCAATCATTTTTAAGACAACTATAATTATGGCAACAATTTTCACAATAAAAACAAGTTTTAAACCAATAATTACTAAAAGTTTATTGTTTTCTGTCTTCAAAATAGGCTTAAAGTGAGTCAATAGAGGCTCAAAATTGTGCGGATTTTCTCAAAATCCCTGTAATTTTTGTGACCTTTTTCTCGGATCTGAAGACAAGAAAAAAGTGATTTGATTTAAAGCCAATTCTAACGCTTGACATGTGTACCAAAAGCACAGGTAATTTCTCAGCCCATTCCTCAACCAATTATTCAAATTAAACTCATTTTCGCCATAATATCTCACAAATCAAACGTAAATTTGGGTTAAAATAATTCATATGATTCACAAGAATTGATGAACTAATCAGGCATTTGAAACCCTTTTCCACCCTTTCTTACATTAAAATCATATTTTCTTTTTTTTCGCCCCTTTTTTCACTACAATCTGTTGTCTCTAATGTATTGTTTGTTTTCATTTATTAAACGTTTTTATGACTACTTTTTATTGTCTGATCTTTACATAAAAGACAAATGAGTTTAAGGGTTAATATTTATATTTATTTTAACGACACCTTAAAATATATTCAGTTTTATGTATAATAGGAGTAAAAGTCTATTCATTTATTACAGTATTTATTATTATCTTTCCGTGAAATACCGGTTCTCTGTCTTCGCTGTGTTTTTCAATCCCAACACACCCTTAAAAATATGTTTGTATTTGAGTGGTATTCAGTGTTTTTTCCTCAACCTTTCAATTGAATTAAATTTAAGTTTAAATATGAAAAAAATATTTTTTCACTTTCGTATTAATACTGTATTTGAAAAACGCCTACGAATTGAGCAAATGATTCAAAACTTTATTCAGTATTTCATTAACTTTTTTGAAGTGTTTTTCAATTCAATAATTTTTATTTCAATTTTCGGCTTTTGCTGTGAAAATCAGTTTTATTAGTGTTTGGATTAAAATTGCTATAAAAACACCAAATTATAACCGATTTTAGAGCAGATAGTGATCAATATGTGGTTTGAAATTGCAATTTAAGGGTACTTTTTGACTCCAATTCATCACCTTTTTTGGTGAAGAATTCCTCATTTGATTTGTTTCACATTTAACACAAAAATCATGACTTGTTTTGAAACTGAATTCATAGATGTTTAGCCCAAAAGTCTTATCGAAAAGTAATTTATATTAAGTTTTAATAAAAATGTATAAAATTGTCTCACGTTTTGCAAAAACCTCTAAATTTTTCTTTCCATTGCTTTTCAATACAAAAGTAAAAGTATTTTATTATTATGTCTACAAAAGAGACTATAATTTGATTTATTCACTAAATATTATAATTAAGATTTCAACACAAAACCAAAACCATATAAATAGCCTAAAGTGAGAGAGAAGTACTGAAAAGATGAATACTTTTGGCGATTATCACAAAAATATTTCAAGTTTTTTAGACTTTCATTGAACTGTTGTCTCAAATCGTTGTTAAATAAAAAGACTTTTATTTAAAATCAAATAATTTATAGCTTTTTTAGATTTTATTTATTTAAACGATTTTTCATCGCTTTCACCCCTTTTTGTGATGTGTTTTGTGTTTGAAATTTTGATTTTAAGCTATCTTTGCAATTGAAGTCATTGAAAGCGATTTTGATGCAAAGCACAGGTATTTTTAGCTCTTATATAAATAATAAACAAACACTTTTGCATTGAGTTGAAAACTCCATTCAGTTTTGATGTGAAGTAAACGTTTGTTAATATATTTTTTTTGTTTGTTTTGTTATTCAAAGCATTTTTTAAACCACAAAAAATATTTTTTTTTCATTAGATTTTTTAAATAATATTTTTCCAGAAATGTAATTAATTCACTGTTTTTTGAATGAAAAACTGCAAAACAGAGCAAAACTTTGTTTATATTAAATGCAATTCAAAGTTATAATTAGTTTTTGTGAAGAGTTTTCATTATTTACAGTATTTTTCAAATCAATTAATTTTCAAAACTCTAACTATATTTACATAAAAATCTATTTTCAAATTCACTCAACTTTTACATCAATTCAGACGTATCTCTGTTTCACAGATCATTCATTAGAAAGTCTGGGAAAGGGGTATAGCATGAGATAAATATAGATCTTTTAAAGAGCCCCTGAAAACCAAAGAAAACAATTGTCTTTTAAAAACTACTTATATTTAACTTTAAACTATAATATTTCCCCTAAAAGTAGTTCAATCATTGCATCAGAGGAACTCCTATTAACCCATTCCTAGTCCTGATTGTTGTTTACATCTATTGAAGATTTTAAACAAGTTTTTAAGATAACAACTCTTTGTTTAAAATTTGTTTACTTTGAAAACATTAATGATTTACAGAAGTTTTCAATTACTTTAAAACCACTTAATAATCAAATGTAACCTAAAATTACCAGATTTTTGGCAAACGTTGACATATTTGATATCAAATCCCTTTTTCACATACATTTGGTGCATAAAAGTCCATTCATTTCACAGGAAATAAACAATAATTAAAATATTTCGCTTCAATTGTGTTAAACATCGCGGATATGGGTATAAAAAATGCAAATTTTGCTCAAACACTGTATTTTAGTACTGCTTTTGAAGTTTACAAAAATATATTTAACATTACATCTGAAGTGAACCTATTATTGAACGGAAACTAAACTAAACTCTGATTGTTATTAATGAATATTATATTCAAATGTTTGTCTTTATCTTCAAATAGTTATTAATTAATTGTATTTCAAATCAAATCAATTATTATATAATTTTCTCTTCACTTATGATTGATAACCGATGTCTGGAGCGAAGGATTCCTTAAATAAATTCAATTCAATAGCACTTGAGATAAAGGTTTGCCGAAAAAAAATTAGCAAATATTGCCGAAAGACATGCATTTAATTGAATTGAAGTTTAAGTAATGTTTTAAACAAATATCAATAAAAAAGGTATAAGACTTGCATTCCTTTCACTTTTTATCTCGGGTTTTGATTATTGATTCCTACCCTTATATTATTATACGTTTATACCCCTGTATTATAGAGGGTTTTCTGATTATAAGTATATGTATTTGGTTTCAAAAATTAGGTTTTCATTAAAATATCTAATTTTGTGAAAATTGTTTTCAAATTACATTTTATTTTTTATCCTTTTTCTTGTGAATCAGGTGTTGAAGACAATTACCAATGAATTACTTCTTGTCTTCATTTCCTTTAAATAAATGTTATTTTGAATTCAGACTATAATAGACTTGAAAACGGAAACAATGACTCAATAATAACAATATTGTGTAAAATCTGGTTTTGAAATAAATCTCAAAAAAGGTTTTGAATTCATTAAAAGTTAATTTATTTAATGCTATTTCTCCTCACTTTCCCTACACTTTCCCTACACTTTAACTGCAGTTTAACTGCTTTTCCTTACATTTCAAAACACTTTCGCCAAAAAACACTTTTAAAAAATGAACTGAACTTTACATTCATTTGTCTCAAAGAAAATGTGTTTATATTTCACTTGATCTCAAACTATGGCTGAAATTAATTGAAATTTAACCAAAGATTATATTTTCCGAAGAGATATTAAACCGATATTTAATACTTAGATAACAATTGTCTTAATTATCAATTCATTATTCATTTTAATCTCAATATTATTGTAATTATTGTTAATATTATTTAAATTTATTACTAATTTGTGATTCAATGAAATAAAACATATATTTTGTATAATATAAGACATTTTAGTCCAAAATATTTTCACTAATAAATCAAAACTCTTTACAGATTTGTCATAAACTTCTCGTTTAAATGGCATTGAATTTCATAATGAAATGTAAGTAAAACTCATTTATTATTACTTTTATTGATATTTCTTTCAATCTCTACAAACATCAAGAAAATAATGAACTCTGTTATACCATTCCCTTCCCTTTAGTTGTCAATGGATTTGCGTTTCACTAGTGTTTGAAAACAATTGAAAATCTAATTGAATACTGGAATCAATGAATTGAGACCAAAGAAGATATGAGAAAATGGTTTATGTATTGAAACCAATGTTTAAGGTTTTGCCAAAAAAGATGATTTCAAGAATATTACAGGTATTTAATGGTTCATAAAGTTTTCAGTTTTCAAATATAATTACAATTAAGTGCACAAAACATTCATTGTTTACGCCTCTCATACTGCATGCCAGTGCCAGTTCTCATACCTGTGTCTCTCAGCAGAGAAAATGACTTTTGATTTCTAGTTTAGATAGACTTGAAATCTATTTAAATAACCGATGCCTTACTTTCTGATCATTTATTGCATTCCAGTTTTGCATACATTTCCCTTAATTTCAAATTATTTTGATTTAGTTTTTTGTATAAAACTTTGCATTTCTTTACTTTTTTCCTGATTTTTAGATCAAAAGTTTTGATTCAAAACCTTATTGTTTATCACTATCTCTATTGAAATGTTTCTTTTTGTACCCCTTTTATGATTTACTTTCAGTTTTCAAACCCTTTTATACTTAAGTGAAGGCAAAGATAAGGAAAGTTTTATTTTTGTTTTATTTTTTTGTTCAGAATTTTGTTGATTTGTAACCAAATTATGGTTCAATTGTCCGATATTTCTCTTTTGTATTAAATATTATCTATTGTTTGAAAAATATTTCGTTTTTTGTTTCACTTATTATTTCCTGACTTCCCCTGCAATCCAATCACTCATTCAATCATACATTTGTGTGAATAATAGTATTAGAAAAGGTTATCAAAACTGAGCCCTAAGTCAACTGAAAATTATCTCTGGATCTGAATCCCTGCACCACTCAGTTAGCACTGTATGTCAGACTTGTGTCCAATTTTGATTAATAAGCCCTGAATTCAGACATCAGTTATCTCTAAGTGAAATCAGAGCCCAAATATGAGCTGACCATTGATTAAGAGTGCAGTCAACGACCAGTTTTGCATAAATATCTCTCTCTTTTGTCTCATACGTTGAATATCCGGAACAAAATGTTCACAATGTCTATAAAATATGTATTTTTCATTCAATTTGTGATTTATATCCAAAACTAATCCACTTTTATATGACTTCATGTCTATTAGATATGAATTGAAAATGAGATAATCGTTTGATTTTCATTTCATTTGACAACAAAATAATGAAATTATAATTGAAATGCTATTCATATCTGAAATGTATTTGAAATGAATGCGAATTTAATATAAATTGTTTTTATCTTTTATACATATCTTTAGTACATACCTAACGAGAAGTCAGAAATGCATTAAAAATTGAAATCTAATTGAATAAGTAATTCATGAAAACAGGGAGTTATTCAGTGATTTGTCTGTAGAGACCCTTAAATGACAACTACGCGGGTGTTCTGACTGTTGCCTCCAATGCCCTCAGAAATGGATTTCATATTAAAAATTCATTTCATTTTAATTATTTAAAAACCAAATGAAATATATTTCAAAATATTTATAGGTTTTTAATCTTTTGTTTGAATATTGTTTTTCATTTGAGTCTTAAATCCGATTCCAGTTTTAGGTTTTTATGATTAGATCCGTGTTTTGAGACAAAGGTTTAAATGTTTTTACAAAATATCTTTACATTTCGTCGATAATTAAAATCTTCATAAAAAGGTTAACTGAGTTTTGATTGTCTGAAAGTGTTTTTCAACTTTTTATTTGGCTTTCATTCGTGAGTTTTTAATATAAAGTGAAAGCGAAAGAAAGGTTTAGTTTTTATCTTCAATTCATTTGTAGTTTCAGTTAAATACTTATCAAAACAAACCCACAAACACATCAAACGTTGAACTGATTTGAGAGCTTCGGGCGATTGATCAGAGACTCAATGCTATAATCGGTTGAATCCCACACTTCTTCACTTATAATGATTTCATTCTTCATCTTATTATCTCTTTTTGTATTTATTCCCAAATGAAGAGTCAATTCATTAAATCATACATTCATTGCCATAAGTCAGACATTCTTTGTATTCAATGCACAAAATATTTATTTATTTTATCATAAAATCAAAACAAAAATAAAAATTTAATTATAATTTACAACAAAATCATTATTTCGTTAATTAATGTGAGTTTTAATCACTTTATTAGTAATTAATGAAAATTTTTGTTTTATATTTAGTTTACATTTTTGGTTATACTTATGGTTACAGTCATTATAAATGTATTGTTTATAATAGACACCACTCATAGACTTAAAGAGGAATCAGAGCTCGAGTGTAAGGAATGGGTGAAGAAATTTGCAATTATTACAAAACATTGTTTACATTACAGCCCAAGAAAATAACAAAAGGCCGTATAGTTTGAGATTACAAGAGAGTGAACCCAATGCTATTGAATTAGAGGTACTCTCGAGTCAGTCAAGGGTTTCGGTGACCATCGATGGCGCGACGGTATGTATAATACAATATATGAGGGATTGTGTGAAGAATTGTATGAATTGTTTGTTTGATTCACTAATTCTTGTTTCAGATTCTGG